>CAJJDN010000017.1:306319-317991 GCA_905182985.1 Paramecium sonneborni | reverse complement strand
ACTTATTTCAGTTATACTAGATATAAAGCTATTGCATTCTATTAGATTGAGAATTAAGCACCAATTACTTTAGAAGCTAAAGTTACACATCCAAGAATGGAATAATTATTATTCTAAGTTGGTGGTAAAGATCCATAAAATAGATATTATTCATTTAATGGTTAATTCCATAGACCTGTTTTAAGATTAGGATCAGGATCATTCTTTGATACATTAGAAGAATACAATCCTTTCTGTTTAAGTTGTAATCCTCAACCTTAAAAGGATTGTTCAAGCAAAGGTTTGATTAGAGCAGTATCAGCCAAAGCTTCATAATTTAATGGAAATCCAGTTAATTCAGGTGATAGATTTGGAACTACTGAATAATATTCTGTTTAAGGATGGTTTAAATGGAATGGTAAGACATCAGAAAAAGATTAATTATTATTCAGATTAACATCTACTCTAGTTGGTGAAGATACACTCAATTATGATACTCTTAGTTGTTACTTTGATACCAGAGATTAAACTCTTAATTTCTATACTTATACATACACTGATTAATTAGGGTATTTATATAATATTTAATTATAGATCTGGTAACCCAGAAGTTAGATAAATTGTAGAAGGTAAGACTTTTGTCAAAGATTGGTTCCATATCTATTTTGCTTATTCTAGAAAGAGTAGATAAGCAGATGTCATTGTTGAACATTCATAAGGAAAAGGAGCTTTATCTTTCAAGAATGTTAATCATTATGTAGCTCCTTCTCTCATTCTTTACTATGGAAAGGATCAATTAACTGATGCTTTCTAAGGATTTATCCAAGGATTAAATCTTTTTGCTTGTGATATTACTTATTAACCAACACCTAAACCAGTAGAAGATTGCACTCCTATGAAAGAGTATCAAATCTTCTTTATTATTTAGTCCCATATGTTTAGCTGGTGACTAATATGAAAATGTTTCTTTAACTAATATTGATAACGTTGTTGAAGAATTAGAGAAAAGAAAGTAATTGATGTAAGATAAATAATTTGTTTTGCCAACTACTTAATGCTTCTGCTTCCCTTAATAAGGAAAGAAAGCTATTCCATAAAGATAAGAAGGATTCCTTGAAATTTATGATGATGATGAAGAACCTTAACTATAAGATCCAGTTGAAATATGAGTGTGTCATTGATATCATAATAAAATCATTATCAATCAAAAACTATTAATGAAATTTAACCACCATTTTACTCTTAATGATTAGAGTCATTCTTTTCATCAACAATTTTTTGTATACTTTTTTATGAATGAATTGCATCATTCTTAATTTATCCTAGATCAATATTTTCCTAAAATAACTTGTTATCTACATTATCTATAAATTCTATTTAATTTTCTTATATATTAATCTTATTTTTTAATTCTGATTCATCAGGTTATATATTCTCTACAAATAAACCTTCTGCAAATTCTTCTAAAACTTATTTATTTTATGCTTCTGAACTTTATTTCAAATCATTTCCTAAAATAATTTAATTAATTATATCATTTTTTTCGAATTAATTCAAAATTTCATCATCTTATTAAAGATTATTTTATTGCAATTAACAAAATTATATCTGTTAATTTTTTTATTTCATTAATGACCGATGTGATTATTATTATTATTATTATTATTATTATTATTACAAAGAAATTTATAACTCTTATGATTGTATTTGAGACTAAACATCAAAATAATTCTATTAATTTTTAATTTATTACAAGTCTAAAATATTTTAATTATTAATTTCATCTTTTTAATTATAACTTATTTATTAAAAAACATCGGAACTTTCTTTAAAATATTCAGGTATAGTAGGAAGTACTTTATCAGTTCCTTAAATAAATTAATATTGCTATTTTGAAGCTTAATACATTTCAGCGTTTGTTAATTTTTATTAAGAATTATAATGAGATTATTCATCGTAATTCATATAATCAAAAGAATATTAAGATTATTGTTGTTTTGAAGATGAAACTTAAGGAACCTCTTATAAAATTTCACTCTCATCAGATCCTTATTGTTAATCGTTTTATTTTTCTTAAGAATGTTAAAAACTACTTAAAATTCCTCTCTCCTATTTTAAATCATAGCTGCTAATTCTTTATTTTGATGAATATCTCTACTTATCATCCTCACAAAATTACATAACTTTTAAATTGTTTTCATCCTCACTCAATTATTTTAATTTCCCAGAAAATGAATTTTAAATTTAATTATTTCCATGATCACTTTAAATTTCTTCATTAGAATAGCAAATTTCATTATTTTCTTGATCTTGATTATTTTAATTCTCCCTCTAAAAATCCTCTATATCATCAAATAATTTTAATTTTCTCATTTAATCTTAATGAACTTTAGATTATAATTATTCCATTATTGAACTTTATTTGATAGCTTACTAGTTCTTTTTCTCCTTAACAGCATCTAGGTATTTTTATTAACCTTCTTAAAATTATCGTAATTATAAATTTTACTTTTCTTTATCTTTTATTTCCAAAGTTAAATAATTATCAATTTCAATTCTACAAAGAGGACATTACTTAACTTTTTAATTCATCAATATATGATCAGCACATATTGAACAGGTACACATATGTTTACAAGGCAATAAAACAGTGTTAATAATATTACAAAAACATATGACACATTCTTTATCTTCTACAGTATTTGGATTCCATTCTGGATTAAAGGGAGTATTCTTGACGCCATATAACTCATGAATTTCAAACATACGATTTTTATACATGATAAGTTATTTAGTATTTATTAATTCACATCGAAATTGCTATTCATTACAATCAATCTTATAAAAGTATATTATCTGAAAACTTTTAGATGTAAGACTTCTCTGCCTAAATGAAATATATACTTACCATTTCTAATATTAGGGTATGGTGCGATATTTCAGAAGTGGCTCTAATTCTGTTAAATTTTAGCAAATCCGTAATCATAAATTCAATATATCTTGAAGGAATTTGATGATTTAAACCTTAAGGACATTTAAACTTTTGAACTGAACTCTCTTACATAGTTCTTTCGAATCTTAAAAGCATTATTAAAATCTAAACCTTTATTATTTAGATCCCTTAATCTCTGTTATAAATGTGTAGACAGTTAACAAACAATTTACTTAACTACTATATGTTAAATCCAATTAAATTTTGTCAACTGAATCATAAATCAACTCAACTTCAATTATTTGCATGCTCAATTTTATAATCTCCACATTCCCTATTTTAGATTGCTTAATCAAAATATTTGGAGATTCTTAGACTTAACTCTAAGCAACTAGAAATTTTATTATTTTTTTATTACTTTCCTCCTAATTTCTCTTTGTTTCTTCTTAATTTCTTACAAAATTTCCCATAATAAAATTTCTGTAATAAAAAAAATTTTACTCTGTTTGAATTAACACTATAAAAATAATCTATTTTAAATAAACATCAGACTTATATATTATTAAAGAATCTCAAATAAATAAATTTCAATACATTAGAGCTAGCATTGAAATTGATGAAAAATCATAAACAAATAATTTTTTTTTAATATAGAAAATGATATGGCATAAGTTGTTAGAACTAGATTAAAGATTAAATGATAAAGATAATATAAATATATGAACTCTTAAAAAAGCTTTTTCAAGTCAGAATATACTTCAAAAGAAAATGATGATACATAAAACAGAATAGATCAAATAAAAAGATAATTTCTTTTTATTTTGAATATTCAATTTATTATCTGATAATGAATTAGCTCACCTCAAGAAAAATCAGCAATATATACTTAGAAATTTTAACCAAAACCTGCTATATCTAATTCTAAATTAAAAAGAATTAACACTGAAATAACTAAAACTGATTTATAATATAATTGCATTTAAAAATAGAACATTTCGATAAAAGATTAGCTTATTGACTGAATAAATGTCACTCTTCATTTTCAAATTTTTATAAAAATTATTTTTTATTTAAAGAATAAAACAAAACGAAATCAAGATTCAGTCCCCTTAATATTTTATTTTTTTCCTTTAAAAATGTATTTCACAATTTATTTTTTTCATATATTTTTTTAAAAAATGTAAGCAAATTAGAGTGATGTACCAAAAAGGGAGATTTTGAAAATATTAATAGCTGAAAGTAGTGAATTCTAAAGTAAATAAATTTCAAATTTTGATAGGATTAGCAATGAGTTGTATATTAGAATTCTGCGGATTCTAAGTGATCGCCTGTCGGAATGGTTTAGAAGCCAGAGATGAACTTTTAAAAAATGATAATGAAGTCGATTTAATCCTTTTAGATTTATAGATACCTATAATGGGAGCGCTTGAATTGTTAACAATTATAAAAAAGTATTTTTTAAATGTATTTTAGCATTGATAATCTAAAAGAAATTCCAGTTATAATTATGGATGTAGAGGCAGAATAAAATATTGTTGCTGCTTGTTTGAAAGCTGGAGCTATTGACTTTTTAATGAAGCCAATCAGCTTTGAAAATTTTAAAAGTTTTAATCAATTTGTAAAGAAGAAACCCAAAATTAATGATGTAAATTTTGACTATAATAAAGAATAATTAAAATAATAAGGAAAAATATACAATTGTAAGAAAAATAGGTAGAGGAAATACATCTTCTGTTGAATTAGTAAGAAATTCTACAAATTAAGAATTATATGCAATGAAAGTAAGATATTAATTAATTTAGATTATTCCTTTATATCTTATGAATGAACAAGAAAGAAAATATGCTGAAAATGAAGCTAATGTACTCAGAGTTTTAACAGCTCCAACAATAATTAAATATTATGAAAGTTTTACTGAAAATAAATCATTAAATATAGTAATGGAATATGCAGAAGGAGGATCTTTAAATGACAAAATATCAGAATATTCTAGATAAGGAATTTAAATACCTAAGGATCAAATATTAGCATGGTTGGCTTAATTGGTTATTGCTATAAATTTTATGCATTCTAAAAATATTATTCATAGAGATATCAAAACATAAAATATATTATTAAATAAAGGTTAATTTAATTATTTAATTTTATAGAATAAGTAATTAAGTTGGGAAATTTCGAAACTTCTAAATAAATAGGTAGTGATATAGATTTTGAATAACCTTTTTTTGGAACTCCTTACTATATTTCTCCTGAAATCCTTGGAGGACAACCCCATGGAAAAAAATCTGATATTTGGGGATTAGGATGTATATTATATGAATTAATTATGTTAAAAAGACCTTTTTAGAGTAATGAAATTGAAATCCTTTTTGAAATGATATTAAATAAACCTTATGATATGGATCCATCTGTTGATTAAGATTTTTAATAAATAATTGAAAAAACATTATAAAAAGATCCTAAAAATAGGCCAACTATCGAAGATTTAGCAGCTATTCCTTGTATTCATGAAAAAATTAATTAATTTTATAAAGATCATCCAAACGAAAAATGATAAACCTTGAATTCTATAGCAAAATTAAAATATTTTAATTAATTTAATCTTGAATAAAATAATTTTTTTTAATCCTCAGTAATGATTGATAAGGTCTAACATTTATTCAAAAAAAAAAACTTTAGAAATTGTTAGTAAAATTAAAAAAGGAGTTATTTAAAATAAAATTCTGATTATAAAATTAATCAAATTGAAATATTATGAATAAAGTCTACTTGAATAGTATTTTAATTTTTAATTGCTATATACAGAAATTTACATGAATAAAAAATCATAACTTTAAAAATGAAGCATGAATGAAGTTATTTCTATATATAATACTTAATCTTCTGCCAGCTTCTTGTGGATTTAATATTAATAATTATCTAATATATGGAATTTTCAGTTCAACTTAATTAACATTTAGTTTTCTAGATAAAGAATTAGATTTGCTAAAGATCCGAACTTGAAAAACTTCGTTATATAAATATATAGCTATTAAAAGCATCTTATGCTTCATAAATGCTCCTTTATAAAGTAATTAATATTTAATAAACTCTGAATCATTATTTTTATTCACTTTCATATTTTCCTAATTACTTGGGATTTTTTGATTAATTTAATAATTTAAATATAAAGAATTACTTTATTTATAAACATGAACTTACTTTCCTCTTATACTTATTGGTACATCTACAGTTTTACAAGTTTCATATGAATAAATTTTTAATCTTATGGGCTGCCATCTAAAAGATTGTAAAATTTCATGACATGGAATATAACATAAAAAATTACAAGTTCTATCATTAAAATAAACTAATTCAGATAGAACAGTCTTAAAAGTATCTAATATAACAAGGTTCAAACTAATATTCATCTAATTAATTATTTCCATCCATAACTTTTTCTCAAATACACTATCGGATTTACGTAATAACAATTTATCAAACAACCAGCATGTTTTATTAAAGTTATCTTCATTAGATTCGTCTGTAATATTATTAAGTTGTAAAGTAGATTATCTTTAAATAACACTAAGGCTAGAAAAACTAGATGTTGCAGATCTTTTAAAATTCTTTTTCGTATTATTAATTTGTTGAATATACATTTGCGTTCTCTTTCTAAATGTTTCAGGCGCTTTGATTATTAGAGAATATATTTTTTAAATTTCATTTAACTTCCAAGGTCTGAAGAATTATTCGACCACTTCATAAGGTTATTCTGGAAATATAGAATCTAAAAAATATTAATTCATAATTAAAAAATCAGATCTGTGAAGTGTAAAGTAAAATTTTCTGCAATTACTTTGATTGTAAAGGTAAATCTAAAAGTAGTTTTTAATTAAAGTAATTGTTACTATAAAATAACTTTTATCTATTTTTTTAATTTACTTATAAACTACTCTTGAATAAGATTTTTGACCAATTAACACATTGTTATCATGATATTTATTAGATAATAGATATTGTTTACGTATTAAATTTTATGTGATAGGCATTAATTCTAATTTGGAATATGTCTAAGTTGTTTTTAGAATAAACTATTTGCATAAGGTATAAATTAATGTAATTGGATCTTCACGATTAATTTAATATAAAAAAAGATGAGATTTACTCTTATTACCAGCTGGCATAATTCTAATTAACATAAGTGAGGAATGAATTTTTGCAGAGACAAATACATAACCAATTGATTTAATTTTTGTTTAAAGAAAATATTATTTAGCTTAAGTAGATTTATCTTGCATTAATAAAAATCTTAAATCTTTTGATTATGAAAATCTATTTTCATTTTGATACAATTAAAATCCAACAAGAGTTTTTTTTAATTTAGTTTTATAATTTAAAATATGTTAACGCATTTGTCCATCAATTTAGAATAAATGAGCCCATTTTTCTGTCTATTCAGAGTTAAGTTAAAGTGATATTTTTTAATGATTATTATAATATATTAATAGATGTGCTTTTGAAAAGGCATTTCTCATGTCTTAATGCATTTTTTTAAGATCTGATAGAAGACGTAATTTAACTCCAATTGGTTTGTAAATAAATTAATTCTGTTTGATTAGAAATACAGAGTTATAATGGGGAAACAACGTAATATCTTTGGCATTAATAGTTTATTCATTCGTTCTGGATATATGTTTATTCATATCTTCATGAGATAAGATTAATCTAAAAGGAAATTTTGGTTTTCTAGGTTAATCAGGATCTTAAAGCATAATCTTTCCATTTAAATTTTTTAATAGATAACAACTAGGTAAATAATTTTGATATTCAACAAATGAATTATTATTTAAAACTCCAAGTAAAAACATAATATCAATAAGGGGTTCTCTTTTTTATTCTTCAATTAATTCAACACCATCTTCTTATTAACTATTACTTTCTTAAGATAATTCTTTTAGTCCTTCTTCAATAAACTCTAATGATTAAATTGTATGATATAGTCTTTTGTTTACTCTAAAAATCTTATTTAGTTTTTTTTAATATGAATTATCAGCCTCATCCTATTTTAGTTAAATTTTACAATTAACAATTTATAGCTTTTACTATAATCTATTCTATAGTTCTATCAAATCGATAATATATCCAGTTCTTCCAACAGAATAATTAATTAACTATTTCAATTAGATATCTAGTTCATCTTCCCATAGATCTCTTCCAAAAACTTATTTTAAATGTAATTTGTTAGATAAAGTAAGATAATAAAATTATTAATCGATTTTAACAATTTAAGTTAAAATTAAATAATCTTCTGAATAAATTGGTTTATATTCCAATTTGAGATATTTTTTGCTTGCTATTTCTTATCTAAAATGATAATGTGATTCAGTCAATAATTTTCTGTTACTTGGTGCTGGTGCAGGATGATAATCAACTGAAGGTACATTTAGTTTGAATTCAGGAAAGTATCTTTATAAATAATCTTAAGTTTCTAAATTAAATATATCAATTAATTAAGGAGGGGCTTCCTGATGAGCCATATTCTTCCAATTAGATTTTGCTACTGTTTGTCTCAATAACGGTTAAATGAGAGGAGTTTCTGCTCCCAAAATAATTTATCGAGATTATAACTCATTTCCTATTATAATACCAGTATCTTTCAAAGATACATATGGACTATCTCTTTATGAAGGTAGTTGTGATTCATCATCTTATGCAGAAGATGTAGCTTCTCTTATTATTGTTTATTTTCTATCTTAAGCTATAAATAGATGTTTATCTTTATTTCTTTTACGATGTCTCTTTTTACTGAAAATTGGTTTATTCTCTAAATTTTAAATTTCACATTCTCGAAATTGAAAATATTATTTAATTCTTTCTATTTTTTTCTAATATATTGAATTGTTATATTATTAAATTGAAACTTAATGATTTTGAGGAACTGACTTAAATTTATAACCATTCATTGTTTTTATGTAACTCATTCTTTTGATTAAAAAAAGTACTTTTGATAAAAGATATTAATAATATTACATATTCTCTTATAATTCTATTCTTTATTCCTTTGTAAACTCTAGATCATGGCTTTGCTTTTTTTAACCTGAATTACCAGTTCTACTATGACCTACTCTAAAAAGAGTTTACTCTTTTCGATTATCTAACCATTCACTGAACAAATCTTCTTGCTGTAAATATATATTCAGTAATTAATCAAATAAATCCATCATGTCATCATAAGATTATACATCTTTATAATTTTCAACAAGTGTGTCTATTATAAATCTAAATTAAACTCTTCTTGTGTGATTCGAAATTTCAATTGATCCAATTACTTAAAGGGCTAATTAACGTTTTAAATTGAAGATAATATTTTATATTTGTTCTATGTTTATTTAATGGCAATTGTCATTTTTAGAAGATTTATTCAAGAATTATCCTCTTATTTTAGGATTCTCAAGAATCCATTTTGATGTCTCAAAATCTGTAAATAATTTATCATAAAAATGAACTGGATACCATTCCAATGTATTTGCTGATGAAAAAAACTTATAAATTATTTTACTAGCTTCATTTTCAAGTAGTTTTTTTTCAACAATATCTATTAAAGTATTCGATCTACTAATTTGCTATTATTTATTATTCATTGTAGCTCTAATAGGAGAATGTTGATGCTTTCGCTCTAACAATTCTTTTTTTCTTTTATTAGAGTGTTGAACATATTTTTTAAGTTTTCCCTTAATCTTTTAGACAGCTTCTAATAATGTTTCCATAGAGTGAGTTTCTAAGTATTTAGCAATAATCGAATCATGAGGAGAATGCACTTTTATTGGTTCATCATTTTCAAATGATAAATTTTTGTTCTCTTCCTACTTAATTATATCTTCATCATTATCATTTGCTAAATTTTTAGCACTTCCAATCGGTTTAATATTTAAAGTAGATGGTTAAATTTCAGGAGCTAAAATTTTTTTTTATGAAGGTCTTTCAATTTTTTAGGTGCTTGGAGTATTAGATATTTTTTTAATATCTATTTTGGTAGTAATATTATTTTTAGACGGTTCTCTGATTTAAGGTCTAGTAGGAATAGTAAGTTAAATTTAATAAGTGGATGTAGTTTGCTTTGAAGTGTTTTATTTATAGAATTCAATTCTTTTAAATTATTTGATTTCATATTATGGTCTAGTATTGAGCAATTCATTAGTTAAATTTGGATGTTATGTATCCTCTAATTCCCTTAAGGCACTTTATTCCAAAGAATACATTTTATTATGAAATCTTTCAGTTGTTTTTTTTGACAAAAAAGAGGTACCTCTATTAGGACTAGTTAACTTGGTAGTAGTTTAAGAGTTGATAGGTGTTTTAGATTGGTTTTTAATAATAAATAAAGATTATAAAGGTGTGTCTTTAATAGAAAGATTAGGTTTATGAATAGAGGTAGTAATGGGTAATTTATTAAATTTATCTACTTTTTTTGAAGGTTTAGGCGCCCGAGCAGAATCTACATTGATGATATAATTATTAAAAGATGTTTATTTAGGGCGATAAGATTTAAGAATTTCTTCTCTTGGTGTAACTTAAATTTATTAAGGGTTTTCATCTTCATCTTCATCTTAACTTTAAATTTCTATATTAACTGATAACTTATCACTTAATTATTCATACAATTTTTTATATTCTTAAGTTCTCCTTTCATGAATTCCAAGTAATTCTTCTGAAAGATGAAATGATTAAAAATATAACTAAGCAGCCTCCCTATCCTTATTTTATTTATGATATATTTTAGCTTACAATGAGAGTGCTTATAATAAAATTTATTAAAACTTCTTTGAGAACTGTTTGTATAAATAAAATGTCAATCCAATTTCTTCCATTAGATTCAACAATTTCTCATTTAAATTCACAATATTTGCAACTTTACAAAGTCTTCCATTCTCAATAATATGGTTCAAGATTTAGATTTGTGTCATAATAATGCTTCTTTAATTAGTTTTAGATAATGGGATTAATTAAATTAATAGATTGTAAGCTTATTTATTATGATGTTGAAATTCTAGATATTCTGCATATAACATAAAAGTGGAATATTTTAAATTAAGCATTTCTTCCATTTATAATCTAGATGCTAATTCTATAGCTCTTTAAAAATATTTCTCTCCTTATTATTTCTGTTGAATTTAATAACGACCAGTTTAATTGAGCAGTTCTATAAGAGTCACACATGCTTGAATTGTTTTAGGAGCTTGTTCACCAAACTCTGATAAAGCATCCAAATAAGAACGCTCAAGTTGAAGGAGTGACATTTTCATTAAAATTATATTATAAAAATTCAATGTTTAATTTTTTACATTATTTTATCACCCTCTTAAAGGTAATATGTAAGAATAACCTATTTAATTAAATGCTAAGGCAACCAATTTACAAGTACAAGTAATCTCAATTAAGTTTATGCAACTTAAATATAAACTAATTGATATAACGAATTCACTAATTCCATTTAATTATTAAAACTTATATTTTTTACACTCGATATTCCTTAAAAAAGTCTAAACTTATTTTTAAGATTTAATCTGCACCTTTAAAATTCAAGATGTAAACATTTATTAAATCTGATTGAAAAACAATTCTCATTTTTTTTTCTTTTACTGCTAAAGGGAAATTCATATACAATATCAATGTTTCAATCTTATTATGAATTTAGATAACCATTTATTTTTGATATCATCGGAACTACTTACCTAAATAATTTAATTCCGTCTTTTAAGATAAGAGCTGTAATCTCTAT
>CAJJDN010000017.1:236919-305680 GCA_905182985.1 Paramecium sonneborni | reverse complement strand
AGCAGTTCTATAAGAGTCACACATGCTTGAATTGTTTTAGGAGCTTGTTCACCAAACTCTGATAAAGCATCCAAATAAGAACGCTCAAGTTGAAGGAGTGACATTTTCATTAAAATTATATTATAAAAATTCAATGTTTAATTTTTTACATTATTTTATCACCCTCTTAAAGGTAATATGTAAGAATAACCTATTTAATTAAATGCTAAGGCAACCAATTTACAAGTACAAGTAATCTCAATTAAGTTTATGCAACTTAAATATAAACTAATTGATATAACGAATTCACTAATTCCATTTAATTATTAAAACTTATATTTTTTACACTCGATATTCCTTAAAAAAGTCTAAACTTATTTTTAAGATTTAATCTGCACCTTTAAAATTCAAGATGTAAACATTTATTAAATCTGATTGAAAAACAATTCTCATTTTTTTTTCTTTTACTGCTAAAGGGAAATTCATATACAATATCAATGTTTCAATCTTATTATGAATTTAGATAACCATTTATTTTTGATATCATCGGAACTACTTACCTAAATAATTTAATTCCGTCTTTTAAGATAAGAGCTGTAATCTCTATCTAAAATGTTTATATTAATTACCTATTTGATAATCTAAACTATCACCATTTTGTTAACTCTAATTTACTCTCCAAAAACCTGCTATTATTCATTTTCTCTTCCATTTAATGAAATGTGCAAAATAAAAAATTATTAATTTAGTAATATAAAAATATCAACTATCTACAAATGATAAACTTAATTTTTCATATCCTTTTTCAAAAATATGTTATTCATCAAAATCTTATTTGTTGTATATTTCTTTTGACTCAATCATCTCCTTTTCCTTAATCGTTGAGAGGAATGGTAACAAAATCAAAATATATACACTTGTCATTATGATCATTATCCACAAATTCTCGAATGAGGCTTCATTTATATCTATTGTTAATTATCATATATTATACTCATAAAGTACATTAATATTCCTCCAATCTATCTAGCTACCAATTATCCTAAATTGATAGTAGACATTAATAATGCATACATTGTTCCTTCTATTTTAGATGGACATATCTTGCATGCTAATACTAAAATTGGAAGCATATTTAATTCAGCTACTAATTGCATAAGCAAAGTATCACATAATGAAAATACTTCGTCTCTTATTCCTAAATCTACATTTCTCCTTGTAACTTGTAAAATCTGTAACGAATTTACAACACTGTAAGTTAATGTTGTTACGAAAAATACAGATTTAAATGAATAATTTCTTAAATATCTATTAAATATACTCACAGCTGTGATGTTAGCCAAAGCAAATAGGAACTTAATCTTACCCAAAAATTCGGCTGTATAACGTAAATAGACAGTTTAAAAATAAAACATTGCTGTTGAAGTTGATGGTTACAACATAAAACAAAAAATAAACACAATAGGCTTATATATAGCTTTGATATTTAAGAATCGATGTAATTCTTATAATTACTTCTTAATATTTGTGTCTTTGTGTTAACCTTCATTCAAAAATATAGATGCTCCTGCAATTATCAAAGGAAATATGGAAGTTATTCTAAATACTAAACTAGGTTTTCTATATACTTTATTATTTCTGTAAATATTTCAAAGAATAACCACTAAGATAGCTTGTCATAAGGGTTCCAAAAGCTTTAAAACCAAAAAACAAACTGACATTGTTAGTTGAACTATCATTGCCTGAGGAAATCTCAACTAATAGAGCCTCTTCATTGTAAAATAATAATACCTGCAACAACGTTACAAAATGCTATACAAATTTGAATGCTCAATAAAATTGAGACACCTGTTAATGCATCCTTTGTACCATAAATTGAAAGTGCATAAAACAATACAAACCCCATAAGACCAAATAAAAAGAGATAGCTCTTTCTCCGGTAACTGAAAATTGGAAGTAAATCTGTACAAAGACCCCATAATGGTTTTATAACCCATGGTATACTGATAATGCCTTATATGTATGTCATTTCTGTTGGATTCATTCCGTAATCTTCTTTTAACAAATAGGATATTGCCAACTCTGATAAATTGATTACTCCTTGAGAGAATGCCACTAAACAAATTACAGCATACGTTGAGTGTGATTACTTTATCATATATTTTTAATAATATATAGGTTATGTTTAAATAATAAAACGAATTTCAATTATAAACCTATTAGATTTCACATTCTCTCAAGAATTTTACATTCTTTAATTTCAATAGAATTGGAAAACATATTATATTTGCACTTAATGATATGTAATAAAGTCTTGAATCATTTTCATCATTTTCTTACTTTTATTTCAACAATTGATTAATCTGCTGTGCTAAACACAATGATAAGAAAGTCAAATTTAATGTATATGTTATACCTTTATAAGGTAATTATTATGTAATAAGTAAATTAAGTCCAATATAATAATTGATGAAACTATATAGCATTGCACAGTTTATGATTATTTCTAAGACTTGCATAAAGTTCACAATAAATTTACTTAACTGAAGAGCACTCAAAATTAATAATATTATATTGAAAAATATCATTATATTTCTGACATCTTGAATTTAATTAAAATTATACTAAATTTTCTATAGATGATTTAGCAGAGAATGGCGATTATAAGAAAAGCAGGAAATAAATAGAGTAATGGGTGTTCTAAAACTACTTTAGTTTTCTTTATATTATTGTGATAGTTCAATTGCAACCAAGATAAAAGAGCTAATATTATACATCCAAGAAAACGATTTCGATATTATTATTTAAATAATGTACTTGTCTTCATATTTAGTTGGCTATATGCTTCATTGTTAGAAATATAAAAGTATTCTATTTCTTTAATATTTCCTTAAAATTAATTCCTAATAATAACCCTGCCTTAAAGCTCTTTAAATTTTCTATAGTAATACTCTAGACTTTGTTTATTAAAAACAGTGAGGAATGATATCAATCTTATAGAATTAGTTAAAATCACAAGACTACTAATAACAATTTATTAGTCTTCAAAATTCTAGTCCTCTATGTAACTAATTCTTAACAAAGTGCCAAAGAAAAAAAAGATTAAAGGATTATTATTGAGATATATCGATCTTTCTTCTTCCCATCCAACTTACTCTCTAATAAATCTAATCGTCAATAACCAATCACAGCCTTCTAACATCCCAATAATGCATGTATAAATCTTATAGAGTAATTAAGAAGTGTAATCTTCAGTAGATATACCAATAATTGCTATAGTAATCATAATTATATTTATTCCCATTAATTTGAATCTAGTGACTTATAACAGCAATGGTGAAAATAGCCAACTTAAAGCTAATCCAATATAAAACCATTCATAATCCAATAAAGGAAACTCCAAATACTATACACACAAATAACCAGTAACTATCTATGGAATACTTAAAACTACACTGAAAGCATATAATCTCCAAAATGATTTATACTTGAACATTATTTTATAATAATCATTATTTATATATATTTATCTCTAAAATTTCTTGGTATTCTTCTTATGAAATAATCTAGGTAAATCTTTGGAAAGTAGAAAAATTAAGCTTAGGAATCGATCAATATTTCTGGCTTTTTTTTATTTATTTTCTTAATTTTATTACTTGTTTGAATAACTTTTATATAACATATTTCATTTTAATATTGGCATACAAAACAAAACAAAGAATTCTAATTAACTTATTTATTTTATTTTTGAAAACTTCAAAATTAAAAATGGAAATATAGTGAGATTTAAAATAAAGTTTAAGGTAAAGTAAAAAAATACTTTGATAAATTAATCTTAAATGAATAGTTTCTTCTGATTATATTTGATAGAATTTGTAATTAGTTTCTCATATTTTTATAAAATATAATTTAATAAATAAAGATTAATATATATTAGTACTTCTAATTGTAATAATTTGATTAATGAGTTTATGTTGGATGAATATAAAATAAGTATTAGTTTTGATTTAGTTAGTAATTTTAATAATTTAGGATAGGAGTATAATATTGGTTTTTAAGAAATAAATAAATTAAAAAATGGGAGCAAGTTGTTGTAAGACAAATTTATAAACTTAAGATGGTATGAATAATAATTGATTTGATCAAATAGAACTATCAGTTCAATCGGCAGCTTTTGGAGATAATGATTAAGGTTCTTAAAAGAGAGTTGTTAAGTAAACAACAGCAAGCAAACGTTAAGCATATATCCCAGCATAAACTTTTGGGTTAGGATTGAAATAAAAGTTATCAGATGATGGAAAGGAAGTATATGAAGAACCTAAGAAAGTTTCAATGAAAGTCTCAAAAGAATTGGAATAATTATTAGAAAGATAGAATTCAGATACTGATAGAAAGAAAATTTTAGAATAGCAATCCTTACAGAGTAAGAATTTATTAGATTATATTAGAAATGGATTAAAAGTTACAAGTTAATATAGATATATTTGTTTAATTGAAAAAAGGATAAATATCAGATCATTACATTACTGGAAAAGTATTAGGAGAAGGAGCATTTGGAAAAGTATGGAAAGTGACACATAAAAAGACAAAATTAGATCGTGCTATGAAATAATTAAAGAAGACATCTATTTTAAAAGAAGATAAAGAGAAATTATTTTCTGAAATGAATATATTAAAGAATTTAGACCATCCACACATTGTAAAATTGTATGAATTATTCGAAGATGATAAAAATTACTATTTGGTAACGGAGTAAGTACTAAATTCATTGAGGATAGGTATTGTTCTGGTGGAGAACTATTTGATCGAATTAAGAGTATGAACTTCTTTAGTGAAAAAAAAGCAGCAGAATTAATGAGATAAATACTAAGTGCTGTTTGGTATTGTCATAACCAAAAGATTGTACATAGAGATTTAAAACCAGAGAATTTGCTTTTTGTATCTGATTCACCTGATGCAGATCTTAAAGTTATTGATTTTGGAACTTCTAGAAAATTTGAAACTGGAAAAAGAATGACTAAAAGATTAGGAACACCTTATTATATTGCACCTGAAGTATTATTGGAAAATTATAATGAAAAATGTGATGTTTGGTCTTGCGGAATTATACTTTACATACTATTATGTGGATATCCTCCATTCTCTGGTAGAAGTGAATCTGATATTCTTAAAAGAGTTAAAGCAGCTCAATTAAAATTTGATCATGAAGATTGGTCTCATATTAGTTAAGATGCATAAAATCTTATTAAAAATATGCTTAATCCTAATCCTACTAAACGTTTAAGTGCTGAAGAAGCTTATAATGATAAATGGATTTAAAATAATGCTCCTTCTAATGTCATTAATTAAAAAGCATTATTAAATCTATAATAATTTCATGCTAAAAGCAAATTTAAATAAGCAGTCTTAACTTTTATGGCTACTTAAATTATTACATAATAAGAATAAGATGAATTAAATAAAACATTTAAAGCTATTGATAAAAATGGAGATGGCAAATTATCAAGATAAGAATTAATTGATGGTTATACTTAAGTTACCAATAATTAAGAATTAGCTATCATTTAAGTTGATCATATAATGGAATTAGTAGATATCAATCGTTCAGGAGAAGTTGATTTTACTGGTATTATTTATTTTCTTTATATTTTTAGAATTTATAATTGCTGCCATGAATTAAGAAAAGTTTTTATCTGTTTAAAAAATGGAATAAGCTTTTAAAGTCATTGACCTAGATGGTGATAATTACATTTCCAAAGCAGAACTTTAAAATGTTATGGGTGATATTGATGATGAGGTATTTTACTGTAATTTAACCAGATTTGGATACAAATTTTAAAAGAATGCGATAATGATAATGATGGCAAAATTTCATTAGAAGAATTCTCATCTTTGCTCCAATCTAAAGTTTTATGATTTCCTAGAGATTGCTTCATTATTATTTTTATTATTATTTTATTAATATTATGAAATTCCAATCTCTCATTTTCTTTTTCTTGGCTCTGGTATTGTTGGATTCAAATCTGTTAGTTTTTACTTTATATAAATTTTTCTTAATTAATCTGCATCCTCATAAGGTCCAGATCTTTCAGGACATTCTAAAAAGAACCAAAGAATCTTTTTTTATTATCATTTATTATTACATTCTCAACTTTGCAAACTCTTTTTGGAAGGTCATCTTTCACACTCTTCTCTTTTAAACATGAAACAAAGTTTTTTTCTAACCAATTGCATTCATTACTAACATCTTACAATATTTATTTTACACATCATTAAGTGGTGGGCGATATTTGACTTCCATTATTTTTATATATTAATATTAATTAAATTCATTACATTATTCATTTCATTTACCTACCAAACAACTTATACAATCTATCTTTGCTATACATGCTCTTAAATAATTTGACATAATACTTAAATTTTAATTCTATTTTATTTAAGACATTTTTAATTTTCACTCATCACCTTCATTTTATATATAATTATATTATACTTCCAATTTTTATATATCTATAAAATTATCAAAATCCTAATAAATTCTTAAAAACATTTTATTTCCTATTTACCTTTAACTTATGTATTTATTTTTATAATACATGTTTAAATAATATTTTGATAAATATTCTGAAAGACTCTAAACTTACAACTTTCTTGATTGGCCTTATAAAGATTCAAACTCAAACCTTTTCAAATGGCATAAATTGGTTATCTATGTTTTGATGATTTTCTTTAATGTTATTGCTGTTAAAAGAAATTAATAATTGATAATATAATGCTCCTTGATGATGCAATCTTATAGAATTTTTATAATTTAATTGGATCATAATATATTAAGCAATGTCAATAAATTTTTCAATAATATAAGAATTTTTACATTTTTAAGTATAGAATATTATGATGAATGTTGCATCACGGAAAGACCCTCCAGAAATCAAAAAAAAAGACATTTTTGGAGAAAATACCAAATAATTTTTACTTTTTAATAAATTTTGGCAATTTTTGCTTGAATAAAGTAAAATCAATTTTTATTGTATAAATATTGTGGGAGAAAAAGATGAAGAATTCGATTTTTTTTTATAAACATTGATATTTTTGTAAATGGGCCCAACTAAGGCAAAAATATTGAATATGGTTATTAGGTTGTAAATAATTATTTAGATTATTAACTATAGAAATTGAAAAGAAAAAATAAAGTTATAAATAAGAAGTTAATAAAGATATAAAATTGAATGAAGATTAATATATGAATGAGATTTAAATTGAAAATAATGAGAATAGAAATGTAATCAAAATCAAATAGTAAGTGATTTAAAATAGATTAAAGAAATAGATAGAGAACAAATAAATCTTATTAATGGATACAAGATAAGAATGAAGAAAGTTTGAAAAATATTCCCTAAATTCTAGAATAAATTGGATCTATATAATAGGAAAATTAAGAAATTGAATAGGAAAAGTAGATAGAGAATTAAACTTATCAGCAAAAGATTATTTTGAAAAGATTGAATAAAATAAAATTGATATAGATTATAAGTTTTTAAATATAAATATTTTTATTTTTACATTATGCTCATTGATATTATACTTGCAAAAATAATGTAAAATTTATTGAATGAATATAAAATAAGATTGTATATCTAATATCAAGCCATAGTCTTTTAATTTTTATAGCCATTTAAGTGACTGAATTTATAATATAAAATATTGTAGATACATAGATCAAATTAAAACTTTGAAAGTATAATCTAAGATTTATATGACATAATTATGATTAATTTTACTTAAATAATCATTAAAATATAAAAGGAAGAGAATTATGAGATTATATTAACGAAATTTTGTGAAATATTTTTGCGGGATTTTTTTCATTATATATTTTTTAAATCCGCGCTTTTTTATCAGTTCAAAATGGCTGAGTAAGAAGAGGATATAGGGGCAAATCTTGATCAATAAAATATATAGAGAATATATGAGGAGTAATAAAGAATGGAAGCAAGATTTAAGGAAAGTGGCTGGTAGTTGTTTTCTAGACCTCCAACTAAAATCAATGCATCAAAACCTCTTTAATTTATGCAATTAGAATGTGATTATTATACTTAAGGAGGATAAAGTATAGTAAGAATGTTTGGAGTCACAGGAGAAGGAAATTCAATTCTATGTCATGTCTATAATTTTTTGTCATTTTTCTATTTGCAATCACCTAATGAATTAAATTTAGAACCATAACATATTTTATAATTTTAAAAAGAATTTAATATTTTATTAGCAAAGCAGAAAAATTTTAATGGGAAAGAACCAATCGTAAAAATAGAAGTTTGTTAAAAAGAATCAATAAGATATTATAAAGGAGGGAATAAAAAATAAAATTATTTAAAAATATATGTAGTATAACCAGTATATGTTGCTCAAATAAGAAACTTTTTAAAATTTGATAATCGAATTGTTTGTGATATGGAAATTCCTCAACTAACATTTGAATCAAATATACCTTATGCATTAAGATTTATGATAGAATATGATATAGTAGGAATGGGTTGGATAGAATTGAAAGATTATAAGATAAGAGAGAATTAAGATAAAATATCATCTTGTTAAATAGAAGTCGAAGTAGATTGTTAGTATGTAAAAGCAATTCCATTAGATGAAAGATCAGAATTAGCACCTTTAAGAATATTATCATTTGATATAGAATGTTCTGCTGAGAAAGGATTTCCAAATGAGGAACATGATCCTATTATTTAAATAGCCTGTATAGTTAAGGTGCATAATAGAAGTGAAGAATTAGTTAGAGTTGTTTTTACATTAGGAGATTGTGAGAAAATCCCAGGGGCTTGGGTTAAATCTTATTTAAAAGAAGAAGAATTACTTAATGAATTTTAAGTATTCTTTTAAGGATTAGATCCAGATATTATAATTGGATATAATATTTAAAATTTTGATATTCCTTATATATTGAATAGAGCATAAAGTTTAAAAATGAAAAATTATGGAAAATTTGGAAGAATTCCAACTGCTCAATCAATTATAAAGAATGGTAAATTTTTAAGTAAAGCTATGGGAATGAGAGAAACTAAAGATATTAATATTGAAGGAAGAATCTAATTAGATATGATGATTCATATGATGAAGGAACATAAACTTTCCTCTTTTTCACTAAATAATGTTAGTTTTTAATTTTTAAAATAATAAAAAGAAGATGTACATTATTCAATTATTTATACTTTATAAAATAGTAATATATTTATAATTAAAAATATTAGAAAATCCAGAAACAAGAAAGAGAATAGCAGTATATTGTTTAAAAGATGCTGAATTACCAATTTTATTAATGGATAAATTATGTTGTTTATATAATTATGCAGAAATGGCAAGAGTAACAGGAGTACCAGTTAATTATTTGTTTATGAGAGGTTAATAAATAAAAGTAGCATCATAGTTATTAAGAAAAGCAAAACATTATGATTTTATTATTCCAACTGAAAATTTTAAATAGACAGATTAAGAATATTAAGGTGCATATGTATTAGATCCAGTTAAAAATTTTTATAAAGTTCCAATAGCAACACTTGATTTTGCTTCTTTATATCCAAGTATTATGATGGCTCATAATATGTGTTACAGTACACTATTAAATACATCTCCTATAAAATTAGGTTTGGAAGATGAATAAGTTACAATATCTCCAGAAACAAATGCTATATTTGTAAAACCAACAGTTAGGAAAGGAATGTTACCATTAATATTGGAAGATTTAATTAATGCAAGAAAGAAAGCTAAAAATTAATTAGCTTAAGAAACTGATCCTTTTAAAAAAGCAGTATTAGATGGAAGATAATTAGCATTAAAAATATCTGCTAATTCAGTATATGGATTTACAGGAGCATAAGTTGGTTAATTACCTTGTTTAGAAATATCAGCTTCTATTACTAGTTTTGGTAGATAAATGATTTAAGCTACTAGAGATGCTGTACTTAAACGTTATAGTAAAGATAATGGAGCTAAATACGATGCTGAAGTAATTTATGGAGATACTGATTCTGTTATGGTTAAATTTGGTGAATATTCAGTAGAAGAAACAATGTAATTAGGAAGAGAAGCAGCATCTTTTGTTTCTCAATAATTTATTTAACCAATTAAATTAGAATTTGAAAAAGTCTATTTTCCTTATCTATTAATGAATAGAAAAAGATATGCTGGATAATTATGGACCAAACCTGATAAACCTGATAAAATTGATACTAAAGGTATAGAAAGTGTTAGAAGAGATAATTGTTTTCTTATTAGAAAAATGGTTACTGAAATTTTAAACTTTCTTCTTATTAAATAAGATGAAAAATCAGCTGTTTAATATACAAAAGAATAAATCAGAAATTTATATCTTAATAAAGTTGATATATCTGAATTAGTTATTACTAAATCATTAAATAGTAAAAAAGATGATAAAGATAAAGATAAAGAAAAAGATAAAAAAAAAAATTAAAATGAAGATGATGGAAATAAATTAACTAAAAATTATAAATAAAAATAAGCACATGTTGTTGTTGCTGAAAAAATGTAAAATAGAGATGCTGCTAATGCTCCATCTGCTGGTGATAGAATTGCATACATTATTATATAAGGTGCTAAAGGATCTAAAACTTATGAAAATGCAGAAGATCCTGTTGAAGTATTAGAAAAAGATTTCCCTATTGATTTTGATTATTATGTCAACAATCAAATAAAAAAACCTATCATGAGATTATTTGAATTTGTCATTCCTAATCCAGAAAGTATTTTTGTTGGAGATCATACCATGTCAAGATATATTCCAAAAGTTAATATCAATTCTGCTTTAGGTAAATTTGTTTAAAAACGTACTGCTTGTCTTAATTGTAAAAAAGTCATTGATGAAAATCAAGCTTTATGCAGTTTTTGCAAAGATAAAACTCTTGATATTTTAACCAAATCATCAATTGTAAATTTAAATCTTATTTTTAGAAACTTTAAGAACTTTAAATTAATTATCACAAATATTGGACAACCTGTTAAAGTTGTTAAGGATCTTTATTAGGAGATATTTTGTGCAGCAATCGTGATTGCGAAATTTATTATAAAAGAATTAAGGTTTAACGTGATCTTAAAGAAAAATGGGATGAAATTGATAAATTATATGCTTAATAATAATGAACTTAAATCATTTAGGTATTGCTATTTAATAATGTCCTGGAGATAATAAAAAATATATTTTTTCTGTTTCTTCGTTTGTATTTTCAGGCACATATTCTTTTCTCTCATAATTATTATTCTTCATATCTATAAAATACAATACTAAAATTCTAAAAATAATTTTCAAATTATTATTACAAATTTAAATTTTAGGATATTACTTTTATCAAAATTTCATTGCTGTTACACTCTTCTTCCCAAGTTATAAGACTTTCTAAAATATTTTAATCATTAAATTATTCAAATAATTAATCCTTCTAATAAATATAAGAAAAGTAACTCCTAAAAACAATTACTGTGATTTAATAAAATAAATAATCAGGATCTCTCAATTTCACTAATAATTCTTACTTTGTTTTAATCTACTAAAATTGATAGACAAATTCCTAAACTATTTCCTCATTTTAATCTATTTTAATATTTTAGTAATGGATGCTTGCTTTAATATTTTCTAAATCTTTTAAAAACTAATTTCTTCTTTTTTCATTTTATATCAATAATGATAAAAATTAAAAAATAAAAGATGTGTAAAAACAATTTCCATCTCCTCGAATTTTATAATGTCCAATAATTTCTTACTTAAAACTGGTAATCTATTTTGAAAATTATGCTCTACGTCTTCCAAAATAATGCTTAATTGTATCGTTAATATTCTCTTTTTCACCAACAAAATATTTGTAATTTTGTTCCAAATATCTTCCTTGATAAGATTTTTAAGCAATTTAATTAAGTAATTATTCTATATCATTTGTCAAATATTTATAATAGTTCTCAATTTCAGGTTATTATTAATACATTTCTATTATTTCTTCATTTTCTTAAGAATTTTATTATTAAACTTGATTATTTATATTTTCAATTTCTTATTATTATTATTCTATAGGTACTTCTGATTATTATTATTGGTTATTTTCTGTAAATTAATCCTAATAATTAATTTCCTAATTTTCTTATTATAGTTCTTAATTTTAATTTTAATTATTTATTTCTGATTTTTGTGTTTAAAAAGCTTTTTATTATTCTTATTATTACTATTGTTCCTCTTCTAGATTTTGATTTGGTTTATTTTTCTTTTCATCATCTTATCGGGTCCCTGAAACTTCTTATTATTCTTAACCTTAAAATATTTCTTATTCTTAACAGTTATTTTTATCTAATTCTTCTTAATTTTATACATATTTTTAATGAGAGTCTTATAATTATTATTAAATTTATTATTGATTTTAATTTGAATTTCTATTAGAATAAGTGTAATTTTAAGTTTGATTAAAATTATTTTCTTCAATTTGGAATCTTAAATTATCATTAATTTGATTTCTGTCATCTTATTCTTTTTATTCTTCCTTTTTTTCTTCTAAGCAATAAGTTATATTTGATGCTTACTCTTAACTTTAAACTTAATATTTTTTATGATTTTTTTTCAATATGTATTTTTAAATTATTTATAAAAGTATTTTTATTATAGATTTAATTGCTTTGGGCTATAAATTTAGTATAATCTCACCAATCCACAACAAAAACTTCATAAATAGATTTAAATTTCCAGAAAAAAATACAAATTTTAGAGTAAATGAAATACTTTTCCATGTTAAATTGTATATTATCTTACAAAATAACTTCAATATATAAATAATAAGATTAAAATTTCCAGACCTCCCATCATGTGCTTTTTGTATTCTATCTTCTTTCATAGTGAATATTAAATTAATTAATGACGATTTTTAATTAATTTTAATATACGAAATAATACAATAATAATTATTTATTGATGCAATAAGACTGATAATTAGTTATTAAATATTTTTTATTTATAGATCTTAATAATTATTAGTTGAATATTTATAAAAAGAAAGAAACTTTTATTTAGGTTTATATTATGAACATTCAATTCATAACTTTGCTAATATCTCATCAAGCATTCTATCTTAAGTTGAAACTTCCAAAGAATTAATAGCTAGAAATTAGTAGATTTATTTTTTTAATTATTATTTTTCCTTTGTCATATTCAGAATCTAATTCTTCACTTCAACATTACATATCCATCCTTATAATAAAATATTTAAATCATAAATATTTGCTAATTATAAATTTTGTAAGAGATAAAATGCACTTTCTTCAGTAATTTTGCTTCCATTCATTCCCAAACCTGTTAAATCCAGATGCAATTTTTCAAGATCTAAAGTAAAAATCTTTTCGATTAAGTATTGAAGATCTTCATTAGAAAATAATTCTAGAGATTTATTATAATCATTTCCCCAACTAATATTATAATTGTAAATGAAAAATACTCTGCTAAATTTAATGTTAAATTTCTTAAATTCTCTAGCTTTTCAATAAAATCTCCCATAGCTACAAATGAGGGTCCAGTAATGTTAAGATTTCTATATCCTAATCTTGAAATCTTGTCAATCATACTTATTAAGATTAAGCTCCAATTCCTGAATTTATATTGGCAGACTTTTAAATAATTAAACTACCCCAATATTTGATATTTTGCATCCTTTATGACCCCATTATTGTAGATTCAACCTCAAAATCTTTAAACTTTTAAAAGCCTTTCCTAAATGAATAAAGGCTATATCAGAGATATTATAATTTTGATTTCCCCAATTACTTAAAGAAAGTTCCAATAAATTTGTGGGCATTAAATTGCCGAAATAATAAAAACATTAATCAGTAATTTAAGTACAGGATCTTGGTCTTGAGATTATTTATTGTTTTACTAAAATAGATCTAAATTAATTTATATATCTTCTTAATTCGAAATTGCTTCACAAAGTTTTTTCACTCTCTCATCAGTCCAGAAATATTCAATGTTCACAATTACATGAGAATCAATATTAAGATTTCTTAATCTTTCATCGTCTACATTGTATAAATTCATTCTGATATAAATAATAAATCAAAAAAATAATTTGTTATTTTTTTTTTAACAATTTTTTCTTGACAAATAAGATAATGATTATTCTTTATTATCTTCTATTGAATGTAATATTGTCAAAAATAATTAAAATATACTTATTCATTTCTAAATATGTATAATTTCTTTTTGTTAAAGAATTTTAATAAATATATCAAATTAGAATTTTTTTGAAATTCCTAAGAGATAATCTTTCTGTACCCATCTTTATTATTATTAACTTATATGCTAAGGATATATAATAATTCACTATTACTAATTTAAAAATCATTCTTTTATGAGTAATGGATTAGGAAAAATAAATTTATTAGATATAAAATATTATTTGATATATCAAATACCATGAACTTTTATGTTATCTTATAATGCTATTCCTTCTTCCACTAAAAATTTGGCAATTTATTATCTATTATCTCCTGTCAATCTAATTGTTACGCAATCTCCATAATCTTCATCCTTTGATATTATACCACCTGTACAATTGAATTGCTATAAAGCATAAGAGTAAAATAATACCTTTTTCCAAAATCTAATAATTTTATTTAAATCGAATTCCTCTGGAATACCAACAATTATTGTTTATGTTTTTCTAGCACTTCTCTTTTTTAGATGGATATCTTATATTAATGATTGTTGTTACGAATCACAAAATTAAAGTTTGCCATTTCATCGAATTCATTCTAATTATCAAATTGGTTGTCAGTCATTCAATATAATTTAAGCTAATTTATTTATTTATTAAACAAAATTCATTCAATATAAATTTAAGCTCAATACAACTTAGACTAATTTATTTATCAAGAATAAGTCATTCCACAGAATTTAAGCTAATTTATTAATAAAGAATGAGTTTAAAATTATTCATACAGAAAACATAAAAACTTTCATAATTGGCCATTTTCCCATCTTCTTGCAAATAAGATAGGATCATTAAATTATTTAAGATTATCATTTATTACTTCTTGGATTACTTAGAGATCTTTTGAATTCAATTATTAATTCACATTTATTAGATTTTAATATAATAATTTCGAAAACCCCTTTGTAAATTATTCTAAATCATTATTAAAGTATTAATTAAATTTTCTATCTTAATTTGTATAAAATAAAGGGACCACCTTTAAATAATATTATTAAAAGCATTCAATCCATTGAGATAAGGTTTCTTAAATTATGAGAGGACAAAACCTTTTAATAGCATTTGCCTTTAAAGCCAATAATTTTCTAAGTAAAAAATAACATTTTTATTTTTCTTCAGTATTAATCTAATCAAAGTTTTTTAGAGCTTAATTTAAAAACACCAAAAACTTGTAGGTAGGTTATATTGTAACAGATAAAGAGTCATTAATTTAATTAAATAATTGTTGTTCTTTATTATTATTAATATGCTAATCTGAACCTGGAATCTTACTCACTGAAGCTGCTGTTCTTATTTTTTATACTGATAAATTTTTGTTTCTGTTTAAAGGTCTAACATTTTAATCTAATAAATTTGAATATGAGGAAACATTCTTGAGTTGTTTTTTTGGAGATGCAATTAAATTTTGATCTGATGATTAGTGAAATTTTTATTAAAGTTTATTACTTGGAACATTATTTATTGAATTTTCATTCTTTGAAAATGAAGGATTAATAGGCGTACATTAAAGTTATAATTAACAGTTCGATAACTAAGAGTTTTTTATAGTTTCATTTGTACTATTAGAATTTGTATTTTATTACGAATCATTATTCTCTAAGAGCTATTATATTTTTTCTAATTTTTATTTATAATTAGATTAAACGATTGGTATTTATATTTAAACTTTTCTTTTAGAAGAGTTGCCATTTTCATTAATTTTATCTCTCTTTTTTTTTTAAGAACAATAATCTATATATAATTCTTTAATTTCTTAATCAAGTAATTCATTATTACGTTAAGTATGATTTATTCTACAAGAATAAGGTTCTATCTATTCATCAATCTCTTATACTTCATCTGGCAATGTTTTCAAGGGTTTAGTAAAATTATTTTAGTTGCCATATTTTGACTGAGAATGAGCACTTGATCTTCTTAAAATTTTACAGGAAATATTTTGATGTGAATTACATTTTAATTTCTTTTGATTTTATAATTGCAATAATATAGAATCTATTGTAATTCTCTTTAGAGGATCTATTTCAAGCATCCCCATTAAAATAAACTATATTTAATTAGGCAAGTTTTTTTCATTTTTTATTTTTGTATACACTTCTTGCTATTTAATTTTAATGTCTTCATCTTTTCTTTGATTATAAGGTAATTCCTTAAATAACATAAGATAAAGAACAACTCCTAAGGACCATATATCAGATTTTTCAGAATATTGATTTAACTGAACAGTTTCTGGTGCCATATATACAGGAGTTCCGACATGAAACTTTTTTATAATACTCTCAAAATCATTTTGTACTATAGCAAATCCAAAATCTGATAATTTATATATTCCATCCAATCTAAGGATATTAGCAGGCTTTATATCTCTATGAATTATCTCTAAATTTAATAAGAATAAGATTACTTTAATCATGTAGGGCCTTTATTCCTTTTGATATTTAAGTAAATATGTCGATTATTTCTTTTATTGATAAGTTAGTTGTTCTTAAGATATCTGCTAGATCACCATCACTACATAATTCACATATTATATAGGTATTATTTCTAGTTTGGAAAACCTCGTATACTTTCATTAGATTCTCGTGATTTAATTGTTTGATTATGTTAATCTCATTTTTTAGCAAACTTTACGAAATTGGAGTAACTAAAGTTTAAAAGTTTATAACTTTTATAGCTACAGGCTATTTTGTTTCATTATGTATTCCTTTGTATACTTTAGAAGAGTAGCCTTCCCCTAATATATCATTTAGAAAGTATGAATATTTATAAACAGTCTTTTGTATTTGCTATTTAACTTCAATCATTTTAATGATTAAATTTAAAGTTAATAAAAATTATTTTGATGTATGACTTTATATTTGAGATTCAATTGACCTAAATTGGAAAAGATGTACTCTTCGATTATTATTGAAATGTTTTTTTATTAAAATATAAATATTATGCATATTTGTATGTGAAATAATATAAATTTTATTTAAATTAATTTCATTTACTAAGAATTAAATACTTTTTAGTTTATATAATAGATATTAAAATATATCAAATTTTTTTTTTTCCTCCAGATTTTGAAGTTTATTCATTCTTTTTATTAGATTTGGCTTTAGCTTTACTATTATTTGGATGAATAATTTTTGTAGTTTTACCAAAGAAATTCTCTAATCTACTTTAAAAACCTGTATGATCTTTTTTAGAAATTCTTTTAAGTCCATTGTCAATTCTAGATTCTGCAAATCCTTTTTCTTCAACAAGGAATTTTTTCAAATTTTCTACATCAGGTTTATTCCATGTTAACTTAAAAAAATAATTAATGATAATATTACTTAAATTTCATCTCCTTTAGAAACTAATGGAGTAATAAACAATTCTCGACTGTCTTAATACAAAAATTTAGTTGGAACTGTATATTTAGGATTTTATTTATTTTTTAATCTTTCCTCATTGACTTTTTCCACATGTCCTAAAATCCCTTCAATATTCTTAAATTCTTTAATAAGTTTATATGCAGTTCCAGGTCCAATACCTTCTATTTTTTCAGTGTAATCACAACCACACTAAGAAATAATAAAAATAAATTTTTACTAGAATGCATAGATCTACAAATTATTCATAAGTTAAGTCTAATTCTTTAATCATATCATCATATATAATTTCATAAATAGGTTCTTTTTTAGTATTGAACCCTCTTAATAAAACTGGAGTTCTAAAAGTTAAAGCATCCATATCTTCTGTTGCTGTAGCATAAATTTTACCTGCTCTGCATAATTCAGCACATTAAGCTTCTGCTTCACATGGTGCTATAATAACAGGACATCCCATTAATTTAAGCATTTTTATAGCATCTTCTTTCATTATACTTGATATTGTAGTTGTTCTTTAATGTTGAAGTAAGGCCTATTACATATCACCTTATTCTAAAGCTATTTCTGTTTTAACTTAAGCCTCCTCTTTTAATTTCTTTCTTCTTGCTAACTCACCACTTTTTAATTAAGGAGGTTTTCCATCAAATACCCAAACAGGTTTTATTCCATTCTCAAGAAATTGCAATGTTCTATTAAATAACCCAACTAGATGTCCAGTTCTATTACCATCTTTATCTGTTAATTCAATAATTTATGTCTATCCTGCAGATTGTGTTTAAATTAAAAATTAATACATAGCCATAGAAGCATCACAACCGATAGTTCTATTTGTTAAATTAACTATTACCTTCCTGCAAAATAATCTAGCATTAATGTCCTAAAACAATTAGGTGCTTTTTCCTTTAAAAATTACATAAGTTGATGAATTCCCATATTTATAAATTAATAAAAGCGGCAAAGTTAAATATGTATTTATATATATATATATTTTGGAATGATCATCATTTTTATGTGTCTACAAAGACATAATTTTTATTTAATTTTTCAATATCTTTCTCCAATTAAGCTAATTCTTTCTCACATTGTTCTTTCCTATAAGAATTAGATTTTATAATTACTTTCTCTTTAATCCAACAGTGTCAATCATTCTTATATGTGTAATTGATTAATATTCTTTATTAACAGATTCCCATTTCTTTTTTAATCCTTATTTTAATTAAACAACTTCTTCTTAAGTCATTAAATATTTTTATTTGTCCATTTCTTCAGCTTCACTTATATGCATATTTCTAATAATTTCATATTCACTTGAAATGCTTTATTAAATTTTTGTAAGATAGTCAGGTACCTTACCGTAATCTTTTTTTTCAGTCCATGGTTTTTCATCTACGATTTATTTTGGAGCACTCAGAATATTTTCAACTGCATTTGTCACTATGTAATTTTTATTAGATTTAAGTCCATGAATTGGCTTTTCATCTTTTTTAGGTACAGGAGGTCTGACTGAAGGAGGATACTTATATTATTAAACTAATCCATTATTATTTATAATTACCTTCAGGCAATTAATTTGATCCCATAGTTCCAGTATTTTTCAATCTGAACATAGTAGAATCTGGTTTGTATGATCCTATAAATATTCAAATTCAAATTACCCTTAGGTCTTCCTAGAGAATTCGATTATCCCTTATGAGTATGTGGACCTCTGGCTAAATCAAAATCTCCGTTGATATTGTTAACCTGAATTAAATAATACAACTACTTTTGGTCGACTAGTAGTATGATTATTGAATGTGCTGCCAGTTGGTGTCAATCCACTTGGATATGCCGATCTATACATCGGTTCTTTTGGAGGAGGTACATATTCTTTAGGAATCAAGTTATATATGCTTTCCTGTTACATGATTTTAATATATTTATTATTAAAATACGATTTATTAATTAATCATTATAGATTTACTTCAAATTTCTAAAGAAGAGGGTCATAATAATCTATATCTTCTTTTTCTCCAGTATATTTGAGCATTTACTTAACAGAACTTACAATCTCTTATGAATCGATATTCACTTCTATACCTTCATTAATCAATTCTAATAAGATTATATCAATTGATTCTATTACAATTAATCCTTTTCCCAATAAATCAAAATATATTTTTTGTAATTGTTTTTCGTCAAGAGCATCATATTCCTCAGGGTCTATTAAAGGAATTATATCAACATACTCATTTCTGAGTTTTTTAAGACTCTCCAATTTTTCAACACATTTATCAATTACTCTTTATTTAAAAGTTGGATCATTATTCCTTCTAAGCAATTATTTAATGATTTAAACACTAGTTTCATCAATTTCAAATTGTTTATTTTAATCTTTATGTTTTAATCCTTTCCTTTCCAAAATAGGAAATATAATTGATAATCCCCCAATTTAAATTAATTTTTAACAATTTTCTTTATGATTATTAATCGTCAATAAAATTAAACTATATGCTCTTATGGATGAAGAAGTCTTTCCTTAAATGATTTTGATCATTAATTATAAACCTTCATAAGTTTGAAAATAATCTTAATTTTCTTCATGGATTAAAAGTAATGTAAGCAAATCATAAACATTATTTAATATTTCTTTCTCCTCTGCAGTTTCAGGATCTTTCTTTTTATATTAATTCAACACCATCAATAAACTTTCAATACCTCCACTTCTACCAATAATTTCTAAATTCTCTTTGGTTTACTAAGTTAGTATAACTAACAATTCAGAAGCATATAATCTATTATCATCTAGAGTTTGACTATTATCTTCAACTCTTTTAACCAAATATTATATGATTTTAGATCTAAAACCAATTTCTTTACTTATTGATGACTTGATGTCAACCATATTTTCAATTACTTCAAAACAATCATGCAGTAAATTTACTTCTTCTTAAGTTTTTTCATCATTCTTTAGTATTAATTCTCCCAAGGATTCAATAAAATAGTTTTTGATTAGACAATTATATAATTCAATAATTATTTTAGGTTCTACATCTCCATCAGGAGAGACTAATTCCTTCAAAAATTGAATTACATCATTTGAAATAGATTAATTATTATGTTATAACAACTGAATCACTATTTGAAGAGCATTACTATTATAAAAGATTGGATATAATTTAGGATATGCAGGTAATATTAAAAGTTTTCTAAGATCTTCATCTAAATCCACTTCAGAATCTATAAATTTATCAGGTTAATTTGGATATCTCATTCTCAAATCAGAATTTAATTTGTAATTATTTTCCAATTGACATATCATTTCCCTTAATTGTCTTTCATCAAATAATTCATTATTTTATTCTCTAAATTACATATCTTCTTGATAATCATCCATTTCTATTTCATCTTCATCTTCGTTCTATTACATTTTCACTTTCTTTCTTGGATCCATAATTATATTAATAATAAATAAAGATAGAAGCAAAAATAATATTATTCACTCAGAATACCTCCTCAACAGATCATTAATTCTGTAATACAGAACATCATATTTGGCTATTATATCATCATTTAAATTTATATAAATTATTGTTTAATTCTATTTAATAGAGTATATTCATTTTTTCATAAATTATGGTATTTTTGAAAAATTATTCTTAATATCAAAATCCAAATTCATAGAATTGACCCATAATATTCGGTTAAAATTCAATAATACAAGAGTATTTTTGGAAGATATAAAAAATTAGTTTTAATAAAATTATTATTTATATGGGATCATGTAATTAATGCATATAGAAACAAGAACCCTTAAAATCTGTAAGAAATTAGAATATAACAATAAATTAATTACCATAAAATCATTAGATGGCAATTAAAATATAATCTGCGTATCGATCTTATATAAAAAGACAAAAATATAAGTAAATGAAAATAGTTAATTATTAGTTTAAAATTAGCAGAAAAAAAGACAAATAATCAGAATTTATATAATTCAACTGAAGATTTCTAAATGGAATTTCATACACGCTCATATTCTCAAAAAATTAATTCATTTGTTGAATAGAATGCTGATTCAAAGATAAAAAATAATAAAAATTAATCTGTTATATCTAAAATTAGTCACTAATAAAGTTTCAAATTGTAACCAAAAGAATCTGATTCATAGGACATTGAAGATTTAGGTTGTTATGTCAAAATTCCATAAAAATTAAGCGTTTAATTTTTTGATAAAAGTGAGGGATCTCTCAAAAATTAAAATGATAAGATAAATTCATTCAAGCTTAGGTGTGTATTGACTCTTGAAATATTAGAGACAAATGATAAAATAAAATTATAATAAAAAAACAGAAGACTGAAATTAGATACAATAAAATTAGTGGGTGGAAATAAATACAATGGAGAATGGTTAAATTAATTACCAGATGGAAAAGGTAAATACACTTTTTGTGATTCATCATTTTATTAAGGTGAATTTTTAAAAGGTTATTTTCATGGTAAAGGTGAATTTAGAAGTAAAAATGGAGCTTATTATCGTGGATAATGGTAATAAAATAGAATGCATGGTTAAGGTATATACAATTATAATAATGGATGTAAATATGAAGGTAATATAAATATTTAAATATAAAGGGTATTGGAAAAGAGATCTACCAAATGGATAAGGAATAGAATGGTATGTTAATGGTTCTGTTTATGTGGGTAATTTTTAAGATGGATTAAAACATGGATAAGGCAAATTAACATTTATTGAAGGAGAAATTTATGAAGGTGAATTTGAATTAGATAATTTTAATGGAATAGGAACATATGTATATAATATTATAAAATATATTTAGAGATGGTTAGATGGAAGAATCTATTAAGGAGAATGGATGAATGGTAAAATGAATGGAAAAGGATTATTAAATTGGCCTGATGGACGTTTTTATAAAGGTAAATATTGGAATGATCAAAAACATGGATTTGGAATATTTTGTTATTCAGATGGAAAAAAATATGTAGGTTAATGGAAAAAAGGTGTTTAAGATGGATAAGGAGAATTTTATAATAGTTGTAACTAATAAATAACTAAAGGGATATGGAAGTAAGGATAATTAGTTAAATTACTTTGATAATAACTGCTATAATTTTATATTATTTTCTTTTTATATAAATGAGTAGTGATTTACTTATTCAATAATCTCAAGTTTTTTATTTGCTAAGAGAAGGTCTGTGGAAAACAACATAAGTGTTATGTCATAAGGTAGAATTAGTTGAATATAAATAGTTTTATCAAAGAAATCAAGATCCATTCTTTCAATTTTGGAGAGCATTTTGCTATTTCAAAAGTGGAAGTTTAAATGAAGCAATAAATGAGTTGACATTAATTAGAAATAAAAGAGAATTTTAATTTGCAACTTCAGCAGCACTTATATACTATTCGTAATAATAACGTGGTGTTGATAGAGTAAAATAGAAAATTTAATTTTTTAGGAAATTATTGAAACTTGTAGATAAATGTAAAGTGAGGGTCGAAAGACTCCAAATGATAAAGCATTTTAGAGTGCCATATATTTCTATTTATTCGTAGACGAAGGTAGAAAGGCAAAGGAAGTTTTAGAATTATTATCATAAGGACAACCTATAAGTTAAATCACTTTTGGATGGTATAAATTATTATAGAAGGATGAATAAATTAGTGTAACTGAAATCCTTGATTACTTTTAAAGTATTGGTGGTATATTATCTTAAATTATGATTAGGATAATTTAACTAAAAACCTATTGAATATTTGTTAGGTTTAGCAAAGGCTTCAGAAATAAATAAAAAATATCCAATAACTTTAGATGCTTTAAATGAATTAATGATTGTATGGAGAGATTTTCCATTTACAGATGTTGAGAAACTGAGATTGTGCATATTCATATAAGATTGGGAATAATTTTAGGATTTGGCTAATAAAATACTTTATGATGACCCAACTAATATTTTTGGATTAAAAGCTATTGCATTTTATAATTTGGCTAGAAAGGGTGATGTCAGAGAATCAATTGAAAAAATTGAAGAACTATTTAATGCTATTTAGAAACAGGAAGAAGATAATGTTTAATTACTTTTAAATTGTTGCTAATTATTATCTAGAGTTTCTGGAAGAAATCAATCAATTCTTTAATTGACTATAGTTTAAATTCAGAAAATGCGAAAATTAGCTCCATTATTAGGTGATTTATGTTTAGAATTAGCTTAAGAAACTTTAATGTTAGAAGAATATGAAAAAGCTTATGGTTACTTTTAAGAAGCTGCTGCTTTAGATGAAGGAAGGATGGAATCATTAGCAGGGATGATTCAATGCAGAATTTTATAAGGAGTTATTGATGATGCTGAAAAATAATTAGAGTTTGTTTAAGAATTTTAAGTTTCTGTAGGAAGAACTACAGAAATTGCTTTTTTATAAGCTTTATTAGAAAGTAAGAAATCAGAAGGAACTGATTCTCCTATTGCCTAACAGTTTATAGAAGAAACACTTAAACTACATTTAACCTAGAGTAAATAATTATTGCCTGGATATGAATTTTATATCAAATTTAATCCTGATTTTGCATTCACTATTGCTTAAATGTATCTAAGAAATCTTTCCACCAATATAATGTTGGCTGGCAAAGAATTAACTACATCAGGAATTGGAAAAGGAACCAAATTATTAGAAAGTATAGCTAAATAAGCTCCTGGATTAACAAATGTATAGTTATTGTTATCAACTGGTAAAATGGCTTTAGGGGATCCTCAAGAAGCTTTGAAAACAATAAATAGAGTTTTAGAATTAGATCCAAAAAATGAAGACGCCTATATTTTACATGCCTTAATTTCTATCAAAACAAAATAAATTAATTTAGCATCAAACTCTTTAAATTAAGCAATATCTAATAATTTTGCTATCAGAGAAAACCCTTTATTCATGCTAGTTAAAGGAGAGGTCGAGTATAGAACAGAAGATTATAAGAATGCCTAAATTACATTAGAAGCAGCATATGAACTAGTAGCAGGCAAATATAAAAATAAAATTAAAGCTAAATCCAAAATTGTACAATTTACGGAAAAAGATAAATGTCAAGTTTTTGTTCTTTTAGCTAAAGTTTTAGCTGTTAATAAAAAAGAAGCAGAAGCCAAAAAGATTATGTAAAAAGCAATTTAGGAATATGCTGGCAGTCCCCATGAAAGTACAATTATGATGGCTAATAGTGAGATTGCAATTGAAAGTGGAGATATAAAGAAGGCAATAAATATACTAAAAGCAGTTTAAAGTGGATAACCAAATTTTGTTAATTCAAGAATAATTTTAGCAGATGTTTATTTAAAATATTTGAAGGATCGCAGAAATTATACAAAATGTTATGCTGAGATCATAGAAGCAGAACCAACAGCAGAAAATTATAAATTAATTGGAGAAGCATTTATGAAAATAAATGAACCTTAAGAAGCAGTTTTAAGTTATTAAAAAGCTGCTGAATTGGATCCAGAAGATGAAGAAATAACTAGAATTATTGGAAATGCACTTACAATGACATATGATTATTAGAAAGCAGTTAATTATTATGAAGCAGCATTGTTAAAAACTCCAGGAAGATAGGATTTATTAGTAGATTTGGGTAGATTGTATTTGAGAATGAATAATATTTAAAAAGCAGAATAGATATTGATTTGGGAAAAGTTTTTGACTGATGATTATGCTGCACCTTCATTGACAACATTAAGAGCAAATGCTTAAGGTTTTCTTTTAATTGCAAGAATGGTCACAAAATTACAATAAGCAACATTTAATTAAGCATAAAATGCAGAAAAAGAAAAGATTTAATAATAATTGATGGCTGAATCATAAAAGTAGATTGAAAAAATAAGAAAAGCATTCGAATATGCAGTTTAAACATAAAAAGATGTTATAGAAAAAAGTAAATAAGAAGCTGCAAATGTTAATAAAGAAAAAGAATAATTAGGTTTAATATTTTTAGAGTAGGCCAGATACTTCTTTAGTAATGAGAGAAATTATAAGGCAACTTTAGATTGTATTGATGATGGAATTAAATATATACCTACAAATGAAAGTTTGATTTAATTATAAGCAGAAACATTTTATTAAAATGGAGATAAGATATCATGCGAATAAAAATTAAAAATTCTATAAAAATTAAACCCAAAAAATGATTATGCATCTATGATGTTGTCTGAACTTGTTTTATAGTAAGATGATAGTGAAAAATCAATTTAATAATTTGTTTAAACATTGTAAGATAAACCTAATTCTTTTGGAACTTTATCTAAAGTAATAGATTGGTATAGAAAGTAAAATAGATTGGATGAAATTTAAACCATAATTGATAATTGTGCTAAGGCTACATTAAATTAAAATGAACCAGGATTGTGTTTTTGTAGAGGATTATATTATAAATATAAAAATTTACCAAAAGAAGCATTAATATAATTTAATTATGCTAAGAAACATTAATAATATGCTGAAGATAGTTTAACTTATATGATAGATTTATATTTGAATCCTGATTAAGATCTTTATTATTCAATAACAGATGAATAACCAAAACCAGTTGCTGTTGAGAATCTAAAGGCATGTGATTAACTTCTTAAGGAACTTTAAAATAGAGGAAGTCTATCAAGATATTTGGTAATGTAAGCATATGTGCTTTAATTGTCAGGAAATCCAAAATCTATTGAAATGGCTAATAGTATTTTAGGTTAGTTATTAAAAAGTAATAGAGAATGGGCTCCAGCAATGTTAAGTTTAGCAATAAATAAATTCTTAAGTAAAAAATAAACAGAAGGTAAAACAATGTTAAAGTTGTTATGGGCTAAACAGGCTGATAACAGTGGTTGGGAAAGAGATGAATTAGAAAGAGCATGGTTATTACATGCCGATGCATTTATATCTATTCAAAAATACGATTAAGCTGAAGAAATTCTAAGAAAATGCTTAAAGTAAAATAAATGTTGTGCCAAAGCTGAAGAATTAATGGGTTTAATTAAGGAAAAAGAGTAATCATATATAGATGCCTCTAATTCATATGAAAAAGCATTCAAATTAACAAATCAAAGAAATCCTATCATGGGCTACAGATTAGCATTCAATTATCTAAAAGCAAAGGTATTAATTAAATATATCCCACAAGCGTTTTGTTGATGCAATTAACATTTGCAAATTGATTCTTAAAATTAATCCCGCGTTTCCTAAATTACAATCTGAAATCCTAAACAAAGCAATTCAAGCTTTAAAGCCTTGAAAAATTAAATATTATATTAATGAATCGAAATAAATTATAATTAAATTGATTAATTAATTAATATCATTTTTTCTTTTCTTATTATTATTATTATTATTATTATTATCCAACATTAAGATCTCTTAAAACAACAACTTGATTTGTAGCTCTATTATATTCCCATCCTCCAAAAATTAAAATATGTGGACCAATAGAAGTAGCAGTATGACCATATCTATTTCTAGGAGCATTTCCTTCATATTTAGCTTTTTCCCAACACATTTTTTCAGTATTCAAAACAATTAAATAATCAATATCTGGTGAAGTGACAAAATTATTTTCACTAAAACTATTTAATAAGAATACCTTCTAGCTCCAGAATTTAATGACCATCCTCCAAAAACAACAATATCTGCTCCACTTACATTTGCTGAATGTCCATATCTAGGAGCAGGTGGTGTACCACTTACTCTAAGTCTACTCCATGCAAAATGTTCTGTATCAAGAATTCTAATATCGTTTAAATAACATCCTCTTAAATGAGATCCATGTCTAGGATTAGCTGTTTTATGAAGATTCTTTAGATTTTTATCTTCTTGATAATAAAATCCACCTTAAATGATTAAATTTGCACCAACTTATATAGCTGTATGTCCTTGACGAGGAGTTGGTGATGGACCTGTACAAGCAGGTTAAGACCATGCCATTACTTCTAGGTCTAGAACATATAAATCATTAAAATAATCAATTCCATTCCAACCTCCAAAGATTATCATTTTAGTTGATGCATACTATTATTATAATTATATTAAAAATTACTAATGTAGCTGAATGGGCAAATCTAGCACTAGGAGAACCTGATCCTTCTGGTCCCTGATACCAAGTTAAAGTTAATGGATCAAGTGCATGTAAATCTCTAAATACACATTTTTCTCCTTTTCCTCCAAATATGATTATTCTTTATCCTGCTAAAACTGCAGAATGAGCATATCTTGGAGCAGGTGGAGTACCTTAAACTTTTGCTTTAAACCATCTATTTGCATTTACGTCCATTTAATATGTATCATTTAAGTATTTGTATCCTTCATCTTTATTTGCATAGTAATGTCCTCCAAATAAGATAATAGAAGCTCCACTCAATGTAGCTGAATGTCCTCCTCTAGCACAAGGTGGAACTCCTTCAATTAATGGTTCTGCCCATTACCATTTTCTTTGATCTAATGGCTAATATTTAAAACCTTCTTATTATATTTAATTACTTTATTGATCATCTTACTATTCTTCTGGTTGATAATCTTAATAATCATCTTACTGTTACAGATCTTAATCTTCGTCATCATAATATTATTATTCTTCCATATCAGCATCTTAACCTTCCCCTTAATCATCTTCATTGTAATCTACATTATTTCCAGAGTATTAAGAACCATCTCTATCTTCTGAATACATGTTTTTAAATTATTTTAATAATACAATTCAAATTTATATACTGATTGATTTTTCTCATAAAAACAATTCCTCTTCCCTTTTTATCAAATTGCTTGTTAAATCAATCAGATTTAAAACTTTATTTACATTATCACCCCATTCTTATAAAACATCATTTTCATTTTTCTTTAACTAATAGTCAACGATTCCCTTTATTCTATCAATCTTACATTTAAGCAACTTTTATTTTATCACAATATTATACTTTCTAGTCCATCATAATACAAATTTCTTCTTCCAATTCTTAGGTATTGATACCAATCAACTCTGTAATTCTATTCAAATATATCGAATCATAATAAATCTAAAATACTCTTAAATTATGATGAATCAATTATCTTCTAAAATCTAAAAATATTGGCTATCTTTTTACCTTTATATCTTTGTTGGTTATTTTCTATATTCTCATCGAAAATCTCAGCCGCTTAAATATTATGAGTTTATGGTTCAGTGCTTATTAATTCTGTCCCTAAAAAGGCTTAAATCAATTGTTATAGATTAGGTAAAGCCTCAAGTCCATATTTATAAGTTGATGCAATTGTCTACAATTATTTTTACTATATATGATTATTATATAGATACCTTTTCATCAGAATATTAGCTTAAAATAGTATACAGGGCATAATTTTCAAGAATTGTGTTATAATCAATTTTAAAGTTGAAATCAACTTTTGTAGCTTCTAATTATCTATTTTAATGCAATGATTAAAGTATTTTAGAATAAGCATGAGCAGTCTCTTAATAATTGTTTTCATGTCTATAGTAAATAACTAAGAATGAATAATAAATAATCTTGAGATCCGCAATATTTTAATCCTCTATATTTTTGGGTTCAATTTTCTTTGAAATGATGAACAATCTAACATAATCTAATTTCTTGATCATGATTTTCATTTGATATAAAATGAATTCTAATTTTTCTCTTTTATCCATTGATCCATATGTTTCAACTTAGACTTCTTATAATATTTTAGCAGCATCAGCAATTTGATTATCATCTTCTTTATATTGAGTAAGCATTAAAACACAACGAGCATACTCAACTTCTAAGTAAATCTTCTTTTCACATACTTTCATTATGGCATCAATCATTTCTAATTTTTGATTTATTGAAAGTGTTTTCAATTCAACCATTGCCATTTAAACAAGTTCAATTTATGCTTTTTTTGGTTATCCTCTTTTTTTACTAAGTGATACTATTAATTCATTAAATTTTGAGTATTATTTTGTATCAAAACACAATTTGGCAATTTGTTTAGTGACTTTAAGTGTTTCAACTAAATTATTAGCTAAACGAGCTGTCTTTTCCTTATTTAGAAGATCATCTATTTATTTATCAAACTCATTCTCTTCAATGATCATTTGGATTTAAATTAAATTTAATGAATACCAATCTGAATTATTTTAATATTTATGATCTATGAAGGCAAATAGTCTATTTTCAGTCATTAAGATTAGTATGCACTTATAAGATTAGTTAATTCTGAAGATGACGCAACTACAAAGAAACATGAAGAAGGCAAAATAACATTGACATTAAGAATGGCAAAATATTTATCAACTTCTGGAATTGGTGATTATTTGGATGGAATAAATGTTCTTTTAAGTTTTTTGTTAACAGTGTTACATCTAATTGATTGTTCATTTTGGGATTAAGGGGAAACTTAAGATGTTAAAGAAGCATAAGCATTTATTACAGTAATTTGAATCACATTATAAGTTTTTTAGATTCCAGAATTGATCTGTTATATTTATTTCCTTCTTGATTTTGCAATTAACTTCTGCTTATCAGAAAATAAATTATTCTTTACCTTCCAAACAACTTCATTAATTGAATACGTTTCAATATTTCCTTCATTGTTAGCAAGATTGAATATAATAACAGGATAAAAATATATATATTTGTTGAGAGTGCTGCGTTTTTTATTATGTTACAAACTAGATAAAGTATTATAGAGACTTTCAATGGAAGGTAATTAATTTGTTTAATCTAGAGTATTTAGGTTGGCATATAAACCAATTGTAACTGTCATGGCAATTATAATGATAAATTCTTCAATACTTTATGTAGTTGAATAGGATTACTCTATAGTCGAATATATTTATTTTATGGTTGTAACAATTTCAACGGTGGGATTTGGAGATGTTTATCCTACAACTATTTATGGAAGGTTTTCAATTATTGTAGCAATATTAATAATGTTTTTGGTTTTACCAACTCAAGTAGAAATGCTAACAAGAGTGTATAGTTTAAGAAGTCAATATGCCAGAAATAAATACATGTCAAAAAAAGAATGTGAACATATTCTTTTGTTAGGATCTTCTTAAGTAGAAGGATTTAAAACCTTTTTAAATGAGCTGTATCATAGTGATCATGGAATGAATGATATAAATACAGTTATTCTTTAACCTTCTGCACCAACTGAAGAAATGACTCTCTAATTAAAATAACCAGCTTTATAATCTAGAGTAATCTATTTAGAGGGACATCCTTTATAAAATAAAGATCTAGAAAGATGTAGTTCAAAAGACTGCAATTGTGTAATTGTTTTAGCAAATAAAACAAGTAGAACACCAAAAAGAGATGATTATCGAAATATTATTCATGCTTTCGCTGTTAAATAATTTGCAAAAAAATAGAAATCAAGAAGAGGAGTAAGAGTATGTTTATAAGTTTTATAACCATCAAGTAAAGATTTATACTTTAATTCACTTGGTGGTCATGAGACAGATTAAGTTATTTGTGTTGATGAACTTAAACTTTATCTTTTAGGAAAAACATGTTTATGTCCAGGGATAAATACTCTTATATCATTTTTAATTTAATCATCGAAACCATCTTATGATATATCAAAGTATGATAAAAATAAGGAAGAATGGATAGATGATTATTTATGTGGAATGTAAAATGAAATATATAGAGTTCCATTAGAATCTGAAGCATTTGTTGGTTTAACATTTAGTTAAGTAATTATAAATTTAGATTATATAGATTTCATAAGCAATATATAAAGAGTTAAATATAATTTTATTTGCTCTTGAAGTAGAATTGGAATCAGGAACTAGTGTATTTGTTAATCCATCCGAATATCTATTTGAAGATTATTTACATTATGGATATGTAATAGCAAGTGAAATGCCTAATATAGATTAGGTTTAATAAACCAAATTTCCTGAATACATTTAAAAAAATTATTGTTTTCCTAATGTTTAAAGATAATAAAATAATAAAAATGCACTCTAATAAGAAGCAGAATATTTAAAAGAAATTTTAAGTGAAGGTCTCAAAGATGATTCTTCTAAACATCCTGCTTACTATTAAGTCAAACCTTAGACTATCACAACAGGTCTTCCAAAAGTTGGAGATTAAGAAAAATTTGAAAATCACTTCATTGTATGTGGAGTGGTTTCAGATATGAAGTATCTTATGATGCCTTTGAGAGCTAGATCATTAAAAAATATACAACCAATAGTAATATTGAATTAGGATTTGATACCAACAGAAATCTAATTATAAATTAATAAATTTCCAAAAGTTTATTTCCAATAAGGATCTCCACTTAATACTGAAGATTTAAAAAAAGTATGTATTTAAAAAGCATCAGCTTTGGTTATCTTATAAAAATCTGCTGACTAAGAAGAAGGGACAGCAAATATTGTTGATGCAGATACAATATTCATTTATAAAACTGTCAAATTATTAAACTAAAACATAAACATAATAACTGAATTGGCTTCAATTTCAACAATTTCTTTTTTGTAGATATCAAGAAATAATTATGTTTAAAAATATGATTGGTCTGTAAGTGAACCTTTTGCTTCTGGAGAAATATATATATCTACTATGCTTGATACTCTTATATGTTAAGCTTATTATAATCCTTTTATTACTAGTATTTTTGATTAAATGATTTTAGGAAGTGCTTCCGTTAATAAAAAAGTAAGAATCTTCATGATTTTATATAGCATAAAAAACTGTATTAAGCAAGCAAATTATAGTAAAGTAATTTATTTCTAATTAACATACCTCCAAAATATTAAGAGAAAACTTTTGGAGAACTTTTTGAAATTTTACTCACAGAACAAAATATGATTCCTATTGGATTATATAGAGGAGAGAAAGTTAAAAATAATAATAAACCTTATGTTTTTCTTAAACCACCAATGGATGTAGTTATATCAAGCAAAGACAGAGTTTATGTATTAAGTGCAAAACAACCAAAAGAACTAGAAAATAATTATGATAATGTAACAAATTAAGGATAAGAAAGTACATCCTAATATTTAAATATTAAATCAAAATTATAGGGGGAAGAGGGAAGAGTAGATATAGAATTTTCTAGAGAATTGAAGAGATTTAGCGATGAAATGAAAAAATTTTAAAGTCAACTAAATGATATCAATCAGGAAGTTTTTAATTAAGGATTAATTCAAGAAGGTATTATTATTAAGATTTTATATTTAGATTTTATTTCAAGAGTCAGATAAAGTTTAAAAAGTGAATTAGCTAATTTACATCCAGCAGCTTGATATTAATTATTATCACTAATTTATATATATACATATATATAAAGTATCTAAATCATTTTTAAACTCTTGTTAAAATAGAATACATAGCATTAATATGACAGAGTGTTTATTTCTATAAACTTTTTATTATAAACTCTCTTTAATAGCCAAACTATTCAATTTGAGAAATGACTCTTAAATCTAAATTAGAGTTAGACATTGAGACTTTATTTTATTTTAAATTTAGTTCTTTTAACCAAGGATGATTAAGAATTTCTGTAAGTGTTATTCTCAATTTAGGATTAATATTAAGTATAGCTTTAATTAAATCTAATATAAATATTGCTTATAAATTACCAACAGCATCATTTGATAAATTTGATTTTTTCATTTCCATAAAATTGAGTAAACCATTTTGAATATTATGATTTAATTCATTCATATTGTTTCCTTTGAATGGTACCTTTCCTACTAATAAAATGTATAATAGAACTCCAGAACTCCAAATATCACTTGCAAATCCTTCATATCCAGTTTTACTAGATATTATTTCAGGTGCTAAATAAGCTGGAGTTCCACATTATTCCAATATTTTTTATCCTTTAATAATTTATCTACTAACACCAAAATCACAAATCTTTATAGAATCTCCTTGAAGTAGTATATTGTCTAATTTAATGTCTCTATGTAAAATATTATGACTTTAAAGTATTTATAAGGCCAATATTAATTTACTGAATACAGATTTTGCTTAAGTTTCAGGTATAGGTTTTTCTTTTGTCCATTTCATTAAATCTCCACCTTCAACATATTCCATTATGATATAAATCTACTTTTTTGTTTCAAAAACTTCAAATAAAGAAGCAAACTATTAATATTATGAAAGAATTTTCATTAAAGTAATTTCCTTAAAATAGAATATTGGAAATTACCAACAATAATCTTTTTTTAGCACTCTCAGTTTTAAGTGTTGATTTTTCAATAATTTTCATGGCTACTTTAGCTCCTGTTAATATTTAGATTCCCAAACATACTTTTGCAAATGCTCCCTTGCCTATCACATAACAGAGCTACCTTACTAAGGTTAGAGATGCGATACCTTATAAAAATCTGGTGTTGTTTGAGGTATACGTTTCTTTGTCTTAATTGTATATGCTATTCTATTAGCTAATATTATTCTTTCTTTCATTAAATCTTCAGTCGTAGGAAAATGAATTTCAGGTAATTATAGCATGAAATCTTAACAATCCAATAATTCAGTTTCCATTCTACCAAAATCAGGTAGCATCTTTGGAAAACTCTCTTCTTTACTTATTTAACTGTTTGAACGTGATTTTTATGTTGATTATTAACTTCTAGATGTCCCTTTATTTCCAAGATCAATTTTCACTTTTCCTAATTTAGAAACTGGTTTTGAATTTGACATAGATACTGATTCTGAATTTTTTGTAGGAGCTGGCAACCTTATTAATTTATATTACTATTCTACTTAATGGCTGGGCATAATTTACTTACAGATCTAGAACGGTCTGTAGAATTCTTAGATACTTAATTTGACATACTCCTAGTACGAGTATTTGTAGATTAAGTGTTAAAATTGATGCATTTAACAGAGATATGTTTTTTCAGTTGATTCATTTTATAACAGATAAATTTTAATTATTCTAAATTGATCAACACAAACCATCCCAAATAACACCAACAAATTAAATAACTAATTTTAAACTAATTATTCAAAACTTATTAATAACAGATATATCTATTCACTTTACAACTTATTCATATTATTATATCATAATAAAAATCTATCTTTCATAATTAGTATTTATTTATTATTAACAAATTAAAAATCACATATCTAGAATTCTTGTAACGATAATCTACCATCTTTCTCTTTATCATAAGCATTTCTCAGAAATATTGTTTCATGATGTGGATATCTTAGTCTGCTTTCATTTAGAAATTATTATAGCTATTTTGAGTAAAATATATAAATGTAATACTCCAATAAAATAATATCTTGTAATTCTATCAATTTTATTGAATAATTGAATATCTGCATTTAATTTCACTGGAATTCATTATAATAAATTTAATACTCTATCAATAGTCTTATAGTTTTAAACGCTAAAAAGCTAACTAATCTTTTTATGATTGTTATCTACACTAGACTATCTTATATTGAGTATTTCAGCAAAATTAACAGAATATATCTGAAGAATATTTTTTACAATTACGACATGTTAATTAATCACCCTTAAATCTAGCAAATATCTGTTAACTTTAACTTAAATTTTAATTAAGAAAAACATCTATTTTCTATACTCCAACAGATCCTTTTATTATCGACATCCAAAACTTTACAAGCATTCAATTTATTTAAGGTTTTAATAATATTAATTGCTTTTTCACTTTATCTATTTCAATTTCTTTGTCTAACAGAACTCATTTTATTATAGCGTTTTTTCACTTAATTTTTTTTTGTACAGTTATGTTAGAATCTTTTGATTTTTTTATTTTAGATTCTTTTCTTTCTGTAGTTTTAATAGCATTATAAATATCATTTTTATTTGAAGTTACAAATCAAAATATTAGTATTTTTTTTCATTTATTTATTTAATTTATTAGTTTGGATTTGATTCCATTTTTTAGCAATAATAAATTTATTTAACTATCTTCATAAAAGACTAATCTTTTAATCTTTGCATCAATCTCATCTATGTAGACATATAACTTTTTTTTTTTTAAAAAAAGATTCAATTTCTTTTCTTGTTCAAATTACTTTATTTTTCTAATCAATTTAGAGATATTAAATTATACATTTAGGCTATTTCTATATGGATATTTTTTACTCTTTCCTTTAAACAATCATTTGATAATTAGGATTTTTAATCTGATTGAGAAATAAAATCTCTTTACAGTTGGAAGTAAAAATCTGAAGAAATCTAAATATTTTAACCCAAGTTTATAAAATAAAAATATAACACATACTTTTAGAGTTTTTAAATAACCGAATCGATTTAGATATATCTTTATAGATTATTTTATTATATAACTCTAAAATAGTAACTATTATAATATTTTATTAAATTGATCAATTTATTTTAAAGCCTGATAAGGATGAAAAGTAGGAAATTTTATTAAATATTATTTACTTTTTTCGATAGTTCTTTCAATTTACGCAAATTTTATTATGAAATACAATATCTCCATTAAAATAGAGAAAATATATGGTTGGTATATATGAAATCAATGTAGACTCAATTAGTTTTGATTAAAATTTTAGATTAATCAATCTAAGCAAGATTAAAAGAAAATTAATAGTAAAAGAGAATAGTTAGAATGATAATTTAAAACATAAATTATTCATATCAAATTTGATTTATAAAGAAATGAAAAGAAACAACAGTTCTTTTGGATAATAAGAAACTGTTTACCAATTTTCTAAGCCTAATTCAATGTAAGAAATAAATTGTAAGACAATTAAATAAAAAAGCATCGATATGCATAAGCCAAGGATATTAATAAAATAATTCACTAAACTAGTTATTTGGAAGTAGATTCTTAGGAGAATGGGAGGAAGAAATGTATACAGTTACAAGAAAATATGTTGCTACTTAGACAAATGGTTTAAATTTATATACAACTTATTGTTCTCCTTAAAATCCTATTGCCACTATTGTAATTATACATGGATACGGAGATCACTCTGGAAGATATTTTCATGTATGATATCTGAATGATGAGATTAGGTAGCTGATGAATATGCTAAATCAGGGTTTTAAGTAATACTTTATGATTAAAGGGGATTTGGAAATTCTGGAGGAATTAGAAGTCATGGTCATATTAAATAAATGCATCAAGATCTTGAATGCATACTATTAACTATAGAAAGATCTTAACCAATATTTTTATAATGTTAATCATTAGGAGCAGCAGTTGGTCTGAGTTTTTGTATTTCAAATCCTTCTTTAATTCTTTAAGGAGTTATTGTTGTTAATCCATATCTGCAATTTGCCTAAAAATATGGAATCTTTAAAAAGACTCTTCTTACTTTAATGAATAAAATTATTCCAGTATGATACTAATAAATTTTTAGGGTTTGATGGTCAATTCTTATATTGATTATGGCCATTGTAGTAAAGACAATTATGTAATCAAAAATGTAGCTGAGGATAGTCTTGTTTAACCATTTATGAGTATAGGAATGGCATATAATATTTTATAATTAGAATAATATATCTTACCTAATTTATCATAGTAAATACTTTATTAAAATATTTTAGATTTGTTTAACCTTTATTAATTTTACATGGAAAAGAGGACAAAGTGGCAAGTCATATGAATTCTGTTGAACTTTATAGACTGGCTGGATCTAAAGAAAAAACCTTAAAATTATTTGATAAAGGATTTCATGAATTATAAAATGATGTTGAATTTGAAAGAGCCNTAGTAAAAGAGAATAGTTAGAATGATAATTTAAAACATAAATTATTCATATCAAATTTGATTTATAAAGAAATGAAAAGAAACAACAGTTCTTTTGGATAATAAGAAACTGTTTACCAATTTTCTAAGCCTAATTCAATGTAAGAAATAAATTGTAAGACAATTAAATAAAAAAGCATCGATATGCATAAGCCAAGGATATTAATAAAATAATTCACTAAACTAGTTATTTGGAAGTAGATTCTTAGGAGAATGGGAGGAAGAAATGTATACAGTTACAAGAAAATATGTTGCTACTTAGACAAATGGTTTAAATTTATATACAACTTATTGTTCTCCTTAAAATCCTATTGCCACTATTGTAATTATACATGGATACGGAGATCACTCTGGAAGATATTTTCATGTATGATATCTGAATGATGAGATTAGGTAGCTGATGAATATGCTAAATCAGGGTTTTAAGTAATACTTTATGATTAAAGGGGATTTGGAAATTCTGGAGGAATTAGAAGTCATGGTCATATTAAATAAATGCATCAAGATCTTGAATGCATACTATTAACTATAGAAAGATCTTAACCAATATTTTTATAATGTTAATCATTAGGAGCAGCAGTTGGTCTGAGTTTTTGTATTTCAAATCCTTCTTTAATTCTTTAAGGAGTTATTGTTGTTAATCCATATCTGCAATTTGCCTAAAAATATGGAATCTTTAAAAAGACTCTTCTTACTTTAATGAATAAAATTATTCCAGTATGATACTAATAAATTTTTAGGGTTTGATGGTCAATTCTTATATTGATTATGGCCATTGTAGTAAAGACAATTATGTAATCAAAAATGTAGCTGAGGATAGTCTTGTTTAACCATTTATGAGTATAGGAATGGCATATAATATTTTATAATTAGAATAATATATCTTACCTAATTTATCATAGTAAATACTTTATTAAAATATTTTAGATTTGTTTAACCTTTATTAATTTTACATGGAAAAGAGGACAAAGTGGCAAGTCATATGAATTCTGTTGAACTTTATAGACTGGCTGGATCTAAAGAAAAAACCTTAAAATTATTTGATAAAGGATTTCATGAATTATAAAATGATGTTGAATTTGAAAGAGCCAAAAATATTATAAAAACTTGGTGCTAGAAATAAATTATTAAAGATAAAAGAATAAGTATTCTCTAAGCCAGTATTTAAAGGTTATTTTAGAGAAATGAATCACGGTTTAGTAGCAAAACATAACAATAGTACAAAAATGATTATTTTCTAATGGATACTAATATATTTCATGTTGAGGAAGTATTATTAAACTTTCATTATTTAGTAAGATGAAAAATTTAGGAAGAATAGCTCGATTTATTTGTATATTAGCATTAATGATAGCCTCACTTATTGTACATATAAGATGGTGATTATGATTTACATCTATAATATTATTAAATCCATTGTTTTTTTAAAGTTATCTTCTTTGTTAATTTATTGTTCTAGCCACTCAAAATTCTTCTTTCAAGGAGAATTTCATTTAAATAGAGACAGATTTAAATATTATTATAAAAAATTTTATAGAATTTAACATCAGAATTAAATATTGAATAAAACATTTAAATTAATTATTATTTATCTGTTTTTTTTAATTGAAGATGAAATAATGATAAACCTTATGATATTTCAATTTTTTTAATAATAATATTAAATAACTAAAAGAAAATGTCAAATATAGAAAACTCAAACATAGTAGACAACTTAGAAAACTTTAATGAACCAAATAGTGATGCAGAGTTTGATTTCGATAATCTAGAAATACCTCAATTGGTTCGAAGAAATGGGACCATTTAATAAGAAAACATTTAAGGATACTTAATTCTAGATAAAATATCAGATAAAATCTTCTAAGAATAATTTTGCCCAATTTGTTTATGTGAAGATGAATAACTCTATCCATTATTTTGTGGTCATTCATTTTGTGAAAATGATATCAATAGTTTACTTTCAGAATCTTAAATAAGGCAGAATATTGTTTCTTGCCCAATTTGTAGGCAATATTAATAAATAGATTCATTTAAATAATTACAAGAGTTAAAATTTACTTCGATGAGTACTGTTTAAAAAGAAAATAATTTAACTTATTGAGTTTAAAATTAAAATTTTGTATTCTGTTAATGCACTTATATATAAATATTAAGAATTTACATCTATTCAAATACATGTCTTGTTTTAAATTGATGTGTTTAAAAAAAAAATAATTTGATATATTATTAACAATTTATCAAATTCTTATTTTAAAGACATTCAATTTAAATATTGAGTTGAAAGTTCTCTCACTTTATAGCATAATTTATCATCCATATATATAATGCAAATTTTTAAATATTCTTTAAAAATTTGTTAAGAGAAGTTGAAATTCATTTAATATTAAATTTTATCTATTCTAAACTTCTTGATTTATTTAATTAATTTACATTTAAGTATCTGTTAGATCGTATAAAGTTTATAAATTTCAATCTTCAAATATTTCTGCAAAAATAGAAATGATGAATTTTAATGAAAAACATAAGTTTTGAGATCAATATAAATGATTCTAATCATCTAATTTCTAGACTTTAAGTTTACTTTTAATTTTAAATATTCTAATTTAAAATCGATTATCTTTTCAATTTAAATTATTCTTTGTATTCTCATTTTTATATTTGAATAGTTATTCTCAAAGATTAATTAGTGTAGATTTGTTTGATAAGTGATTATTAGAAATTTTAAATTATAATCTGATGAACATAAAATATTTATATGATCAATAAATTTAATTATTCAACTGATAAGTTAATAAATGAGCTAACTCTTGTCTAATACTAATAGTAATGAAAATGTAATGGATAATAATGATGATTTATCTGATTATGATGATGTGGAACTTCCTAAAATGTAAAGGATGAATGCCCTTATCATTTTTGAATAAAAAGATGATATAAAAATACAGAAAATTGTTCCAAAAAATAATAATAAAATATATTTTTCTGAAAATTGCCCAATATGCTTAGAAGAAAAAAAATTAATTCCATTAGAGTGTGGACATACATTTTGTTTTGAAGACATTTAAGAATTAATAATTTAGGCTCGGAAAACAAATAGAAATATACTATGTAGTATATGTAGAACTGTATAGAATCCATTAATTTATTGTGAGAAGTATTTAGTAAATTCTTTGAATACTGTTAGATGAAAGAATTTGAAATGAAACTTGATTATTTCTATTAGATTATTAATATAAAATAAAAAATGTAGCTTTAGAAATAATCAAATATATGTAATAAAGAAAGCGAATTTGAGAAATGCTTAAACTGTAATAAACCAATCAGTTCTTCGAAATTGAAAATACATCAAGCTATTTGTGCAGATACAATATCAGGCAAAGATTAAGAAATTTTGGATGAATAGCTAGCTATGCTAATCGAATAAAATAAAATAGAATCATAGATATTTGGATTACCATATTAAGATAATCAAATCAAATAATAACTAGCTCAACCTGAAAATCAAGCTTAATTAAAAGATGATGTTCCAAACCAAATTAATCACGTTTCTTAACCTACAAGGTTTTCTGAGATGAGATTTTAAGATAACCATAGACAAGTAAAAATACATTCAAAATATAGGAATAATAATAAATAAATGAATTTTTAAAACCATAATAAATTGAGTTAAGTAATAAACCAAAATTAAATTCTCAGGATTATTTTGAAGGAATGAGAGAATAAAACCATCAATTTATAGTTTAAAATGATAAATCCAAATAAAATCATTCACCTTTTCATAATAAATAACAACATCCAATGATGAAATTTAATTAATAAGATCTTTCTTAAAAAGATAATATCAACAAATCTCCTCAAAAATCAATAAAGATTGTCGAATAATTAAAAGAAGAACCTCAATAATTAATTGCTTAAAATAATTTAATTTAATAATTGAAATATATTCCTATATCAAAATAAAATTATGGAAATAACAATAGACAACATTCAAGAGAGATCAATGATGATTAATTCAGTTACACATTTTCTACCCAATTTAATGTTGCAGAATAGCAAGTTACTAACAAAAACTAATAGTCTGAACAGAATTAATTAGCTTAAAATCAAATCTCTGATAATTAGAACCTAGTTAGAAGGCATCAAATATTTGATCAATCAAAAAGACCTCCAATTTAAAATTAATAAGAATAACAATAACAATAATAATCAATAAAATAATAAAAATAATCATTCTAATAATAAGAATTACTATAATAATAAAAATAATCACAAGAATAAATATAACAATAATAACAATAATAATAACAAAAATAAACATAATAATAATAATAGTAACAATAAGAATTACAATAATAATAAAAATAATAAGAATAACAATAATAATAATAATAATAATAATAATAATAATAATAATAAAAATAATTATAAGATTAATAATAACAATAATCACAATAATAAAAATAAAGATAATAACTATAAAAATAACAATAAAAATATTACTAATTAAAACAATAACCATTATTATAAGAAAATTAATACTAGAAAAGAAGTTAATATTCTTAGTAATATTTAGAATAATCTTAGTGGAAAAGGCAACCTGAATATAATTACTTGAAATAATTAAAAGATGAATAATTATAATATTAATAACCAATAAATATGGTTTAAAAACAAACCCAATAATAATAATAACAATAGAAATAATAACAACAATTTAAAGAAATAATTCAAGGCTAATTCTAACCAGTTGAAGAAGGAATAAAATGCGTGATTCGGATTGAAGAATAAAATATATAGGCCAACGAAAATAATGAAAATAAAAAAAAAATAATTCGAGAGGAAAGATTACCAGTAAAAAAAACGACCATCGAATAAAAATAATCATAAAATTAGATTAAGTTGAATCCGTATGTTCAATAATAATTAAAAAATAAAGGTAGAGAATAAAATCTAAATAATTAAAAATAATCATATTAGAAACATGTTTAGAGTAATTATTAGTAAATAAACTAAAAAGATAACATTTTAGATAGAAATAGAACACTAAGCCACAATCAAGTAAGAGAATAATTTAAATATATACCTGGGACTGCGGTTTCAGATTGGTAAGTCAATTAAATGTCTGCAGAAGAAATCTACGAATATTTCACTTAATTAGATTTAGAAAATTAAGTAGGTCTAAAAAGCAAGATTAATTTATTAGATAATAAAAGAGTATAAGTAAATGTTACAGATAATTGTACAATTTGTATGGAAGATATTTAACCTTAAAAAGAAGCTGTTGATGTTAGATTAGATTGTAATCATTAATTTCACTTTGATTGCATTAAATAATGGTTAATGAAATAAAAATTCTGTCCGATTTGCAAAGATTATGTCGATTTTAATTACTATAATTTTGAATGATTAATTACAATTATAAAATCATATTAAAATTCATATGACGCACATTTAATTCAGAAATAAGTATATTCTTTTGAAAAATAAAATAAAATATATATAATATAAATTTGAAATTGGATATGTAATAGATTTCTCCAGAAGTTGAATAATACTTAGAAGATGCAGTGAAACCACTACTAGAGAAAATTGAGGAATTAAAATAAAAAGATTTATAGAAAGAAGATCAGATCAAATTTCTTACAGGAGAAATCAGTTAACTCAAAAGCTTGGTTTCAGGGCTTAAGCCAAATGAGGAAAAAAGTATAAAGATATAATTTATAATTAGAATAAGTAAAATAATAATAGAAGCAAGAAAATAATGGCAATCATAAGGGTAATAATTATTTTATCTGGAAAATTAGATCATAAAAAGATTGATCGACCTTAAACAGCAATTCAATAAAAACAAGAGTAAAATAAAGAGAAGGAACATAAGCCATAAACTGGAACCAAGAATTTAAGTTAAAGTGTAGTAGTAGATAAGACAACTAAAAATGAAGCGGAAAACAGTAAATTGATTTTTCAAATTTAGCTCTTCCAAAATCTCCAGAATAATCTGTTGAAAAATAATCTAAAACTACATCCTAACAGTAATAGCAACCATAATAATTAAAATAAAAGCCTGCTAAGTAGCCAGAATAAAAAAATTAAAAAGAAACAAAAACTTCAAATTAAGGTAATTTATATATATGATTTAGATTAACCATAAAAATAAGCGAATAATCAAAAGGATGAAAAAAAGGATGAGAAAAAAGATGAAAATAAGGTAGATAAACCTAAAACAAATAAATAATCTTAACCATAATAACCTCCTTAAACAGATAAACCAAAAGATTAACCAAAAAAGAATGATAAGCCATTAGAATCAAAATAGAATGGAGTTTAAAAAAATGCTAATACTAAGTAAAATGATAAAAAAGGAGATACCAAACAAGATGATAAAAAAATAGTTAAAAAAACCACTAAAGCTGTGGCTTAATCAGGAAATTAGCATTAAACTGATGAATAATTTTAGTAATAATAAGAAAAAGCATAAGTAACTTAAGAATAGCATTCTGCAGAAAAATCATCTTAAGAAAATCATTCTGAATAAAATGAATAATAAGAGAATAATAAGGAAATAAATAATTAAGAAAAAGAAAATGTTTAACTTTAAAAATAAGAAAATGAAGAATAGAATTAGTTTTAGAATAATGGTATTTAGGAATAAAAAGAAGACGAAGATTTGTTAGCAGATAATCTTTAAGATGAAAATTAAAAAAGTGAACCAGTCTAGATTTAATAGCAGGATATGTTTTGAGTTTATTAAAAATTTATAGGGAGAAAAAGCATATTAATATAATTTAATTTATTATTCTGATATATTTTTCTAAAATTTCCTACGCATAATAACAATTAATAAAACATCTATACAAAATATCCACAATCTAAAAATTTATTAGATTATTTTAAGTTACCTAAGAAAAAATTTCAATTGTATTAAAAAAATGATGGAGCTGATAATTAATATATCAAAAATTTAAAATTCTTAAAGAATCTACAGATATTATTTAAACTATTAAAAAATTATTTAAAAGCATTTCCAGATATTTTTTGTTTAAAACTTTTATACATTATCTTTATTTGCAATAACTTTTATTGTTATATCTACAGTGAATTGATTTGTTAATAATTTTATATAAATTTAATAACATAATATGTTCAGAGGTAATTATAATCGATAATCTTTGAAACCACAAGTTGTTACATTTTAACATGTCTTAGATTAAGTTAATGCTCTTGATCATAGAGCTCTTAGTGTAAGAATATTAATATATATAGCTTTTATAAAAAATGGTTAATCCATCTTAAATGAATATATATGCGACTGCTGCTCTTGTTTCTTTATTTGCTGGACTTATTCGTGAAATACCATCTGAACTATTAGATGAAAAAGTAAATCTATTTATTAAAGTAGAATCTAAACTGGAGTTTGCTACATATGTTTTTAAATGATGTAGATAAATTTTTAGAAAATCTAAGAAAATTTAAGGATTTCATAAATAAAAATTAAATAACTTCTAAAAATATGCAAATTGCTAATTATTGGATATAAAAATATAATGAAATATAATAAGAGTAAAATAAAATCATTATTTAGTAATTAATATTCAGTTTCATATGCATTTGTACAATTAACTTAAATGCTTATTAAACTTGACAAATAGCTTAATTAAAGATTACCTTCAAGTCCTGCAAGATCGTTATCGGCATCACCAAGCCCTAAAATGAATGATGGCGATGATTTTGATGAAATTGATGAACTAAAACCCTAAGCAGAAAGAATGAGTGTGGGAGATCCAACAAAAGCAAAAGGTTCTAAACTTTAATTAGTTCCCAATAAACCTATTTAATAAACCCCTGTACATAAACACACTTAAAGTTAATAAATAAAGTAAGTCACTCCAATAAATGCTCCCATAATAACAAAAAAGAAATGACGAGAAATAAAATGATTATAAATATGAAAATATCTTATGCAAATTTAATTTAGTTTAATTTTTATTAAGATTTATAAAAAAACAATTTATTTAAAAGTTTTGTCTTAAAAGCATTTCTATAGAATCTATAATATTTATTAATCTATTAGATTTAAAGGTCCATAAACTACATAATAGATATTAATATTTATATTTTGTTGAATTGAGAATAGTATACGCAGAATTGCAATTTTATAAATATAATAAAAATACAATTTCTTTATAAATCTTGAATTAATTATATTTCAAGGAATTAGAGTTAAAGTATTAGAGAGAAAAAAGGAGAAAAATTAGTCTATTAAACATTTAGTTATTAGATAGTAATATCTTAAAATAATTTTAATTTTTATGTTAGAATTTATGTATTATGTTGAATTAAATATTTCTAAATTATATGTAATTCTATTATTACTTAAACAATAAAGAAATAGAGAAAGTTTAAATTTAATAAGATTATTTATAATAAATTAAATGCTGCCAAATAATTAAATAGTGTAAAGAAATGATGTTAAAATGAGACGTATGATCCACAATACATTCATATAGGAATCAATGTTCTAATTTTTTTGAGTATCTCAGCTATGATCATGTACTCGGTAACTTTTATTGCTGATTCTGATGTTCATAATAATAGTATAAATAAGTGCTTAAATGAATAGGATAATAAATAAATAATTAATTACTTTTGTATGCATATTATTGNTATTTAGTAATTAATATTCAGTTTCATATGCATTTGTACAATTAACTTAAATGCTTATTAAACTTGACAAATAGCTTAATTAAAGATTACCTTCAAGTCCTGCAAGATCGTTATCGGCATCACCAAGCCCTAAAATGAATGATGGCGATGATTTTGATGAAATTGATGAACTAAAACCCTAAGCAGAAAGAATGAGTGTGGGAGATCCAACAAAAGCAAAAGGTTCTAAACTTTAATTAGTTCCCAATAAACCTATTTAATAAACCCCTGTACATAAACACACTTAAAGTTAATAAATAAAGTAAGTCACTCCAATAAATGCTCCCATAATAACAAAAAAGAAATGACGAGAAATAAAATGATTATAAATATGAAAATATCTTATGCAAATTTAATTTAGTTTAATTTTTATTAAGATTTATAAAAAAACAATTTATTTAAAAGTTTTGTCTTAAAAGCATTTCTATAGAATCTATAATATTTATTAATCTATTAGATTTAAAGGTCCATAAACTACATAATAGATATTAATATTTATATTTTGTTGAATTGAGAATAGTATACGCAGAATTGCAATTTTATAAATATAATAAAAATACAATTTCTTTATAAATCTTGAATTAATTATATTTCAAGGAATTAGAGTTAAAGTATTAGAGAGAAAAAAGGAGAAAAATTAGTCTATTAAACATTTAGTTATTAGATAGTAATATCTTAAAATAATTTTAATTTTTATGTTAGAATTTATGTATTATGTTGAATTAAATATTTCTAAATTATATGTAATTCTATTATTACTTAAACAATAAAGAAATAGAGAAAGTTTAAATTTAATAAGATTATTTATAATAAATTAAATGCTGCCAAATAATTAAATAGTGTAAAGAAATGATGTTAAAATGAGACGTATGATCCACAATACATTCATATAGGAATCAATGTTCTAATTTTTTTGAGTATCTCAGCTATGATCATGTACTCGGTAACTTTTATTGCTGATTCTGATGTTCATAATAATAGTATAAATAAGTGCTTAAATGAATAGGATAATAAATAAATAATTAATTACTTTTGTATGCATATTATTGATAATAGAAAATTCATCTAATAATCCTTCAGCTGAATGCTTATTATACAAAATTTTTGTAGTTTTTTCTGAAAGATATTTTACAGGATTGCTTAATAAAACTTATACAAATTTCCTAGTTTATAAGAATGATTAGTTAGAACCAAATTTTAATATCAGTGTACATTTTTCTTAAAGTCCATTTGATAATGCATAATAAAAATTTCAATTTGATTTAAATTTTACTGAATATGTAAAAACCTTCAATACACCATTAATTTTATAATTAAAAAATAATGATTTAAATGGTATTAATTAAAATGATAAACATTAGGTTGTTAAAATGAATTAACTATGGATATAAAGAATACTAATAATAATAATATGAATATAAATCTTGCTGAATAATTCGTTATAGATTTAAGAGTAGATACATACTGTTTAAATGTTCATTAAAGCTTTTTCGGTTAAGTGAAAGATCAAACAGAAATGATTATAACTTACTCATTTATGAAAAAAATCGTTTTTGTGTGTTGTATGATTCATATTTTAAGAATACTAAATGCTTTGATTGCAGGCTTAGATAATCTTGAGGAATACAACATGATTTCTATAGGCTTAGTTATGGTTCAAGATTTATTCATGTTCCATTTGAATCACTTTTAAGAAGAGCAATCAAAATATTTATTTTATAATTTCATAATTCCATCATTTCTTCAAAATATTTTAGTCTAGATTTTTGAAATTAGGATTAGAAATAATTAAAGTTTTAGAAATTAAGTGATAAAATTTTACTCCATTTTATACTTTTGTATGATTGCAAATTTGTACTTGATTTATCACAACATTCTATCAAAATGGTTACCAGTTATCTTAAGTATGAATTTATTACCATTAATAATTCATTCTGCTTAATAAGAATAATTTTTAAGATTTAATTTTAAATTTATTTTAGGATTTTTTATACCAAGATTACATTATTATGTTTACTTTAGAATTTTTTGGAATAATACATTTTCTTTAAATCTCAGATGGCTTATTTGCATAATTAATAGTTCGTCAATATAAATTGTAGTATATAATTTATAATAAAAATTGGAACATAAATTTTTTGTACCTAAAGTTTGTTTTCCAAAAAAATATAATTATTTCTAAAAAATAAAAACTACATTTGACTAAAAAGAATGTTCCTCTTCAGAATATGCAGTAAAATTATTGATTTTTATTAATTTAGCATTTATTGAACGAGGAATGTTCCATTTGTCTGGAAGATCTTGATTCAGTTCCTACTATAAAATTAACTCAGGAAGATGAAAGAAATTTAAAAATAAAGGAAGTTATGAATAAATAGTAAAATTATTATATGAAAACTCCATGTGTATTAAAAAAAGTAATTATTAAAGGATCATAAATTCCATGTATTTTGTCTAGTCAAATGGATGTAAATATAATTATCATGTCCTAGTTGTAGATAATAATTGTAACCTTTATGAAATTATAATTTATATATTTATTTTATAAGTCAATCTATAGAATTATGCAACAACTAATTTACTTTGATTTTTTACCCTGAATAATTTTATTATAAATTTAGATAGAACATATTATCTCTAGGGGCTATATATTTAGTTAAATTACTTTTATTTTTTTGTTTAGGTATCAAAGAAAAAGGAGGATCCTCTATTTTATGAACAGAAGAACTCCTATACATTCTTTTCAATTATCTTATAATTGGTTTTGGTGTATGAAAACCCTAAAAGAAAGTTTTCTATAAAATTAATTCTTATTTAGAACTATTACTCATTTGCTAATTGAAGGACTACTATTATTATAAAGGTTATCCCAAAGAAAATTATTATTATACAATAATTTGAGAAGTATTAGGCCTAATTTATTGAGATTTTGTTTATTCTAATTTTCTATCTATTTATCTTGTTTTTGTCAAACGAAACCCATTTTATTACTTTAAAGAATGCTATTAAATTAGCATTTTTTGTTATTTTTTTTAAAGTAAAACATATGGGTCAAAAGTAGAATCTATTTGATTTAATGAAGATTAATTTAAACTATTTAATTAAGATTAATCTTATCTTTTCTTAACTTTAATATGCTTTTATCTAAAATATTATTAAATAAATGTTGGCATTTTTTTATAAGATAAATTTCCAATTAGATTTCCAAATTAATCATCATTAGTTTAACTTTGTTAATCTTAACAAGCAGAAGGTTATTTAGAAAGAACTTTAAAAGAAATAGTTTTCTTAATATCTTAATTGAGCATTTAATCTTTATTAGTATTTTACCAATTTTTTTCTAATTCTAGGCACTTTTATTTATAAACTTCATTCCTTAAAGTAGTTCTTTCTTTAAACATTTTACAAACAGATTAATATACTTAAAGAGATATATTTTTAAGTTGTTGTATTGATATCATTAAAAGAGAAGCTGATTTTGATATAACTTAAACATTATAAAGTGCTTTCTCTTATTATGTAAATTCTTCTCCTAAAATACCTTGATCATTTAATTCACATATAACTATTTCATTAAACCAAAATTTTCTAGGTAATACTGATTTCTCATAATGAGAAAGAATTTTCTAATAATTCTTGCTTACACTCAAAACACCAAATTGTAGAATAAATAAAGAGTTTCCAGGTTCATCCATTTTTTATACGAAATCTGTATGTGCAAATTTAACTTCTTAGAAGTGTCTGATTAATTATTCCTATATTTTTGGAGCAATTTTTTCAATAATAGGTAAATTAACTAAAAGTGATTTTTTCTTTTATTGATATAAAACTCCATGACTAGAACTGAATTTTTTATATAAATCAATAGGTATAGCAAAACAATGAGTATCTTACTAAATTTGAATATAAATAAATATTACTTTAGCTTCAAAACCTTATTCTGCTTCATACCACATTTCCGGTTGAATTTAAAGATTATCTTGAGTATTAAGCAATCCATTAATAACATAGAAAGCAAATTTATTATTTTGTTAAACTACTTGTCCAGTCTCAAAAAAGACATATCCAATAGTTTTACATAACTAGATTATAATATTGATTACATCTTTTAAGACTTCATAAGGAGCTTGAAATTATGGTAATTGACTCAAATGATCTTGAATAGAAGAGATGTCTTCTTGAGATTTGTTTAATTTAGTCAATTTTGGAATTAAATGCATAATAATATATATTTCATGGTAATCTAACAACCTAATCTGAATAAAGAATGTAAGGCAAAACAGATTCAGCCTTAATGTGATTTCCATTATTTAAAATAATCTACAATCTCACAAACATTTCTTTTCCATCAAAAGGGAATTCAGGGAAATAAGCATAATTAGATCTAACATTTCCAATCCATTATTTATCACTAAAATTAATTATTTATAATATACTTAAATACTCTAATAGTTTTTAGAAGTGGTCCTAATTCTCCTAATTCTAATTAAATATATAAATCATATAGATTTGTAACACTTTCTTTTAATTAAATATTTTTAATATATTTAGTTGGATCTTTGAAATCTACATTAGCAAATTTGATTTATTCATTATACCTATCATCATAAATGGCTAAACCTCCAATCAAACCATCAATAGCTTATTGTTATTAAGAAATATTCTCTATTTTCAGATATACAGATTTCAAAGCTTTTCCTTGATTTAAAATAACATATTATGAAACATTCCATCCTTTATTTGTTAGGATTTTTGTCGGTTTAAAAGTTTACAATACTTTATCAGAGTATTTCAAAACTAAACTTAATTACAAAATCTTCTTATCAAAGTTTTTCATATTAATACTTGCATTAATATTTCCTTATGGATCAATTCTGGTTTTGAATAGTTTAATAAGAAAACTCTTTTATACTTATAAATCTCCTTTAATTTTGATACAACTACTTCCATTCCAAGCATCACTAAAATTAATACTGCTTTCCCAATTATCTTAAATTTCTTAGCTTATTATCTTCTTTGTTGGATAACATAAAGAATAATCAAAATCATTCAAATTATCGTAATATCCTTTATAATGAGTGAATTTTTGACCATCAATATAATAAGCTTCTCCAACAGCATTATTAAAATATGTCTATAAAGGAAATTCTTAATAAGTTTTTGGCTTTAACATTCTTAATAAATCTTTATTACAATCATAACTAATATAAACCATAGATTCTCCTGTAAATTAAGCACCATAATTTCCAGCCCAATGTTCTATATCTTTCCCTACTTCTATAAATTTAACATATAGTGTATCATCAGTGGTTTTAATACTTAAAGTATGTTCTCTCCATTTATCATCAGCAACATTAACATAATCAGCATTAAATTATATCTCTCTTTTATTAACTTTTGTTGAGAATGAATCAATGCTTGCAATGCATTTATTTTATCTATCATATAACTCTATTCCAATAAGCTATAATAATAATATAAATAATTACATATAAATCATCATATTTAGGACCAGTTCCTTTAACTCTGGCATTAAATTAAATTATACCCCCTTTGTTTGAAGATACTAAATTTAATTATATTGTATAAGTTCTAATACACCAATCAAATGATGAAATAGCTGTCTCATCTCCATTTTCTTATACAATTTTCCAACCAGATCCTCCATTAGATGTAATTACCCATTAATTTTTATGTTTATCAAATAATGATACTGTATTTTTACCTTACCATAATGAATTATCATTTTGAATAAATTATGATCTACTACCATTCGCTGTTTCATATGTCCAAGCTTAACCAAAAATAGCTGTTCCTAATTATGCTTTTTTTATCTCCTATAATGCAATATAACTATCAAATTGACCACCTCCATATTATCCTCTACCCCATACATCAATTCCTACAAACACATTATTTCTTTGATCTCCTGCATTTTTTTATGTATTTGATAACTTATTCAAATTCCAATGATAATCACTAAAAAAATAATTACATGCCTAAAAGTATTTCATATTATCTTAATTCAATTCAGATTACCATTTTAAAATACCTTCTGCATTATGACTATCATAATACATCAATAAAGCTCCAATCTCTTATAATTTATCACTCAATTCTTTTATAAATTATAAAAATAAATCTACATTATCCACATTTGTTTCTATATTCAATAAATAACCATCAAATTTATAGAATTTACAAATCTATACTAATTTATCTACATATTTCATATTTAATAATTAGTTTGTCAATTTATTATCATCTCCTTCTGTTATTATTGTTCCTAATATTCTTGTACCAAATTAATGACAAATATTTATATATGGAACACTTGGAATTGTAATCAAAGTATGTGAAAAATATACAAAAATATCACAATGTGTCATATAGTAAAAACGATAGCTATTCTATCTCAAAGGATTTCCAAAACACCAAATATCTTCCTTATATCCACCTTACATATCATGACATACTAATAATGGTTAATTTGTAGTTCTATTTATTTTCTTTAATTATTATATTGGAAGAATAGTGTATTCTTCATTTGGTTTCCAATTATCTAATTCTTCAATTGATTATAAAGGTTTGCTAAATGGTAATTTATATTTTATCTATCCTATATCATTTAAATCATTAAGAATTTATTTTTAAATCTTTATCTCATCTTCTATTTGTTTTTTCAATTCATTTTCATTTACAAATCTAATCTACAAATTTCGAGTTATCCCTGTAAAAGCATTCAAATGACTTCTACTTCCTAATAATATTCCAACCTTATTTGAAGTATATGTAAATCTTTATTGAAGTTTTTAACTTTAAACTGTAAAATTCGTAATCAAGCTTATATCATCGTAGAATGATATAAATATTGGATATAATTTATATAAAATGATTTATTGAATCGGAAATTTGTAAGTATTATCCAAATATTGAATTATTAGCTCTCTTTCTTTCAAAGTTATTTTTATCAAAGGATTTCCTAAATTATCTTGAATATCGATTAATTCGATAATATTTTACTCCTATTCTGCTAAGATTAATTAAAATTAAATTATCCCAACATTAGAGGGAGTTAGTTATGTTAAATTAAACTTAACATGTTCAGGTACTAATTACAGTTAACCATCCCTTTTAAGTCCCGAATTTAAAAAATAATTGCTCATTATTTTATTTTCAATTAATTTTTTGTAAAAATTATTACTAAACACTTAAACATACTTTACATACAATAATTTAGAAAGAATATTTGTTTTTCTATAATTTATATATTATTTATAAATTATGAACACTTTTCTTCAAAGGAAGAATTATGAAATAAGCTATTTTTTCAANTCTATATTCAATAAATAACCATCAAATTTATAGAATTTACAAATCTATACTAATTTATCTACATATTTCATATTTAATAATTAGTTTGTCAATTTATTATCATCTCCTTCTGTTATTATTGTTCCTAATATTCTTGTACCAAATTAATGACAAATATTTATATATGGAACACTTGGAATTGTAATCAAAGTATGTGAAAAATATACAAAAATATCACAATGTGTCATATAGTAAAAACGATAGCTATTCTATCTCAAAGGATTTCCAAAACACCAAATATCTTCCTTATATCCACCTTACATATCATGACATACTAATAATGGTTAATTTGTAGTTCTATTTATTTTCTTTAATTATTATATTGGAAGAATAGTGTATTCTTCATTTGGTTTCCAATTATCTAATTCTTCAATTGATTATAAAGGTTTGCTAAATGGTAATTTATATTTTATCTATCCTATATCATTTAAATCATTAAGAATTTATTTTTAAATCTTTATCTCATCTTCTATTTGTTTTTTCAATTCATTTTCATTTACAAATCTAATCTACAAATTTCGAGTTATCCCTGTAAAAGCATTCAAATGACTTCTACTTCCTAATAATATTCCAACCTTATTTGAAGTATATGTAAATCTTTATTGAAGTTTTTAACTTTAAACTGTAAAATTCGTAATCAAGCTTATATCATCGTAGAATGATATAAATATTGGATATAATTTATATAAAATGATTTATTGAATCGGAAATTTGTAAGTATTATCCAAATATTGAATTATTAGCTCTCTTTCTTTCAAAGTTATTTTTATCAAAGGATTTCCTAAATTATCTTGAATATCGATTAATTCGATAATATTTTACTCCTATTCTGCTAAGATTAATTAAAATTAAATTATCCCAACATTAGAGGGAGTTAGTTATGTTAAATTAAACTTAACATGTTCAGGTACTAATTACAGTTAACCATCCCTTTTAAGTCCCGAATTTAAAAAATAATTGCTCATTATTTTATTTTCAATTAATTTTTTGTAAAAATTATTACTAAACACTTAAACATACTTTACATACAATAATTTAGAAAGAATATTTGTTTTTCTATAATTTATATATTATTTATAAATTATGAACACTTTTCTTCAAAGGAAGAATTATGAAATAAGCTATTTTTTCAATTCTAATTTAAATCACAAAGATTTGAAAAATATTATACTAAGAGTCTTAGTATATAAGAAGAAGACTTTATTTATATTTAATAAAATAAAAACTTAGAAAATTAGATAAAAAATATTGCATAATAAAATTTTTATTTAGATTTATAATTTCAAATAATTGATTGTCAATAAACCATGCTATATAATCATCTTTGAATAGAAAAATCCTTTAGAAATTTCTAAATCGAAACCTGTTAATGAATAGCAGTCTAAAAATATTTTTTCTTTAATAAATTCTTTATTAAAAAAATGTGTTGCTCTAATTAAAAATGTTACAAAAAATTTATGAGTGAATATTTTACTAGAAGAATTTGCATTTTAGGTGTTAATCCCTTCACAGGTATGTTAAAATGTTAGACTAACTCTGAATTTAATGTGGATCTCGAACTCATAGTTTTTAAAAATAAGATTTTTTGATAAATCTTTGATGATTTATGCTCATTAAGAGAAGGGATTATAAATTAATTAAATCTTCTGAAAAAGTTAGTAAAATATATTTATAAAAATTGAGTTTAAGTAAAATTCATTTATAAAAATACTAATTTATTTTGTTTTAAAATTTTGTTTGTCACTAATTTAATAAATAGTTTTTCCAACTTTTTTATTTTTAATATATCAAGCACTAAGTCTTGAAAAAATTCTTAGATAACAATCTATTATATTTAGAAAAATAAGCAGAGCAAAAAGCTTGAATTAGATGAATTTTTGTTTATGAAACAATATTCCTTTTGAAACAAGATTAGTTAATAGTAATAAATAATATTAATATATATTATGAATATCAGATAATTAGATAATATTGTTTCTTGGTTACTGTAAAAATTTAAATATGCTCCTTACAAATGGAATGAACAACATGTGCATAATTTTATAGAATCTGTTGGATTAACTTGGGCAATTCCAATTGTCACAGTAAATCAACAATAATTGATATTAGATCCAAACAATTCCAAAATAAAGATCATAGAATTACTAATAAGAAGTTATATAAGATGGATAAAAGTTATAAATTCCATTACTTGATATTTGTACAAAATAATATGAACAGATTTTTTAAATATGTAATTCCTAAGGTGTATTTAAAGTGATTAGTCATTCAATAGATATAAATCTTTATTATTAGATTTAAAAGTTGAAGATTTGGTCACTTATTTTATTAAAATATCAAAATTATAGAGAAATTTTGAAAAAACAATATGGATCAAAATTATTCTTCTAATAGAAATGTAAAAACTGTTCTGCAGAAATAAGTTGTTCTTGTTCAGTTTTATCTAATATCATATATGAAATAGAAATTTATATAAAGAGTATTTATGAATTGCCAAATCATCAGAATAATAAAAGAAGATATTCTATGTTTATAAGTTCTGATATCATTAATTTACTAATTAAATCGATATCTCACCTACCTTAAATTGATTAATCACCTTTATTTTGGGATATGGATGATATAAAAGTCTTATTATATGTGATTAAATTTTAAGATTATTATTAATTGCTCTATCAGAATTAGATTGATGGATTCGTTTTGCTATTATTAGTGAATCCTCCTTTCTAAGGTGATAATCAATTTCTTAAATCATTATTATTAAATTAAGATTTTACTCAAAAGACATATAATGATTTAGTTAGTAATAGATAAACTATGGTAAAAAATAATATGTAAACTGTTAGTAAATATCACCAAATTAATTAATTAGCTCATCTTTTACATTATTTATTGTAAATTTTGAGTTTTACAGTTTATAAAAATTAAGAATTTTATAATGAATATAAAAATCTTGGATAAAGAAAAGTAAGTGAAATACAATGGTTATCATTATATTATTTTCCAAAAACTTCAAAAATATTATAATTAAATAGAAATTTATCTGATATTTTTGAATAAGATATATTACCAAAGTCATTTGATAAATTTTAATTAGAATTAAAGGAGAGACATAAAACAGAAATGATAAACCCTAAAGATATGTAAATTAAATTGACTGAGGAAAGTATAGATTCAAATTTCAAGAAATAGTTTAGTCATCCTAATGTAACTTAATTTACAAATTATTCAATTTAATTATAAAATAATAAATAATTGACCTAATTTAAGGATTATAATATATAATAAGGTATTATAACAGATGAAATTAATAAAGATATAAGAGAGTTAATTTTGATGTAATTTTAGAAATATTTTAATTAGATAAGATTATATTGATGAATAAGATAGAGATTTAAAATACATAGAGACTAAAGTTTAAATTGAAGAGGATATAGATTTGAATGGAAATGTTAATTTATCTTAGGAAGAATAAATTTAGGAATTACCGAATTAACAAAATTAGGAAGAGTTTGAAAATAAATAATTGTAAGAGTCTGTTTTTATGATGAAATCAGTTTTATTGTAATAGTATTCTGCTTTAACTTAATAATAATAAAAATAGCAATTAAATTAAATGTAAGAATCAGTACTTTTGGAATAGTCTACTTTTTTATAATCATCAATAATACTACAATTACCTGAACTATTATAGCATTCATAAGTTTTAGATAAGTCTATTCAAATAAATTAAATAATTGAAGAATGTGATCATAAAAGAGTAGAGTACTTATAGTACTATAAATATTTTAGATTTAATAACCTAAATCGTTCAAAGAATAAATTTTATCAAGAATTTAGAAACTAAGTTTAGTTCCAATTTTTGATCCATTTTAATTGTTTTAATCAACTCATTTAAAAGTAAAATGCGATGAATAATAAAAAGTATAAAAAAAAATAATATCATATTCTTATAGCTTAAAATAATAAATATCTAAGGTGCTTATTTTGGTAGAAGTGATGAATGCACTTTTGCTTTTACAGATCATTCCAAAATTAGTAGCAAACATTGTTAAATATTTTATAAAGAAAGTATATAAATTTAAAAATAGAAAAGAAGCCTTTTATTTAATAGATATAGGATCAAAAGGTGGAACCTTTATAAAAATAAATAATAGTTTTGTGATTGAAAAAGATATGTCATTTTATATAGGAAATAGATTTGCATTTAAAATAATGGATATAAATACAGATACAGGTTTTTTAGAAGTTCGATATGAACATGAAGGAAAAGCAAAACACAAATTAATATAATTAAAAAAAGGAGATAAATTTTTAATAGGAAGAGAAAGATCAAAAAATAATTTTACTTTTATGCATTCTTAGTTTAATTATAATTTAATTTATTAGATGCAATAAATTAATGAGTGCAAGACATTTAGAAATTAATTATGATTATAATTTTAAAATAGGATGTGTAAAATTAATGATAAATGATTTAGAGAGTAAGAATGGAACATGGTTGAGATTAAGTGAAAAACAATTAAATAGTTCACCATATCAGTTACAATAAGGATCTATATTTAATCTATCTTTTGAAATGATTTTTGATGTTGTTGAATTGGTTTGTGAAGTTTGATAATTTATCAAAAATTTTATAAATTAAATTATCTCAAAATTTGAAATAATATAATTTAAAAAAACAACATATTATTTTTAAGTTTCAAAATTAAAAGATACTTAGAATAAAAAATATAGTTAAATATATTTAATATTTGTCAATTTTGAAAGCAATCTAATTCTTTTTCCAAATTTTCACCATTATTATTACTGTTATATAGATTGTCTTACATCATTTGACAAAATTAATCAAAATCAATAGTTTTCTGGTCTTCATTTTATGTAATTTCTTAAAATAAAGCAATCAATTTTGATTAAGATAGTTGTCTTCCTTCTCTTTCGAATGCTTTTCTCACATCTTCAATAGTAATAAAGTTTTTATTATCACTATCAAAGTATTTGAATAGATTCCATAATCTTTCTTTATTTAAAAAACTTTTGCAATTGACTAATGCACTAAGGAAAGAAGTGTAAGTAATTTATGTATTTTAGGTAATATCATCATTAGTAGGATTAATATTATTAAATTTCTTGATTAATTAAATAAGTTCTTCTTCACTCTTTTTAAAACCTAGATTTGCCATAATTTGTAAAATTTCTTAAATCGAGACAGTACCATTACAATCTTTATCATAAGAAATAAAAACATCTTTTAATTAAGAAATTTAACTTTCTGTAAGTTGATTAATTAAAATTTTGAGTGTTTCTTTTTTTAATTTAGATGAATTAGCATAAGTATTTAATAATCTAATAATTTTTTAATGATCATTATTAGACAAAGGTTTATGAGTACTTAATTTCATATTTTTAAACCATTAATGTTCTAAAGCTTTTTCACATGTAATTCTTTTTTTAGGTTATTTAATTAATAAATTTTTAATTAAATCCTTTGCATCAGAAGAAATGTGATCAAATACAGAAAAAGAGAAATCAACATCAGAATATCTGATTTTAGCTTCTAACATATCTAATTTTTTAGCTTAAAATGGAGGATTTCCACATAATAATACATGCATAATACATCCTAGAGACCATTCATCACATTAAAAAGAATAACTATAAATAATAAAATTATATTTAATACTCTCCAGCTATAATTTCAGGTGCAACATAAATTGGAGTTCCTACTTTACTATTCATTCTTTAAAGTTTTTAATTAATATTTCTAAATTTCTTGCTAAGACCAAAATCTATAACTTTAATTGGTGCATCTTTTTCCTTTGAAGCAAAAAGAATATTTTCTGGTTTTAAATCTCTATGAGCAATTCCCATAGAATGAAGATAGTTTATTGCTGAAAACAATTGTTACATAATCTATTTAGATTCAGATTCTCCAATATAACCTAAATATTGAATATATTGTTGTTTTAAATACCTTTTTCTACTATCCTTTCTAATAATTCACCTCCACTACAATATTCCATTACAAAATGATAATACATGTCATCTTCATATTCTTCAAAAACTTTTATAATATTCGGATGATCCAATTGTGTAAGGATGTCTAACTCTCTTAAAACTAGGTAGAATTATTCTCGCATTCGATACTATTTGGACCATCGAGTTTACTTTATGAATTGTCTTTATTGCAAAAGCTTTTGAATCTCTGACACTGTAACCCACTTTTACAGTACCAAAACTTCCTGATCCTAAAACCTTTCCAAATCGGTAGAACTATCTTATATTTTGTTTAGCAAATCTTTTTATTTCACTCTATTGTTTCTTGCTTTGTCTAATCGTTTACTATTTTCCAGAGCATATACCCATTTCTTTAAATGATTAATATATAATAAATTTTATTTTCAATTTCCTTTTTCTGTAAAAACTCTGCTAAACCTGCTCTTATTCAATAAAATAAACTACTTATAAATTTTAAATTACAAATTCCCTAAAGAAAAACCTTTAAGATATTCTTTTATTTTAAAATATAAATTTAATACTGAATTTTTAATCAATAAATATTATATTCGACATATAAACTGAATAAAATTTATTTTATTTAAGCTTTTTATCTGTTACTTCACATAAATATATTTTTAGACGAATAGAAAAAATAAAAATAGTATTTGAATGTGTACTAGCCCTTTAAGTTAGTAATATACTTTATTCAATCAACAAAAATGAATATATTTATTCTAAAATTAAAAAATAATTAATTAACTTTATCAAATCAAAATATATTGCATTTTGTGCATTCTGGGCATTGTTTTAATTTAATTTAAGCCTAAAAACAAGAAATATTCATTGTATGTTTATCACATGAATACTTAACTGGAACTAGCTCTTCACAAACCATATATAAATTCTTTTAATAACATTTGATAATTTTTTGATGATAACATGATGGGAATCTTTTAGTGATATTTTCCTCACATTCTTAACATTATTCTCCACATATTTATTTACAAGGATGACCACATTATTTTGGTATTAGACAAGGTTAAGAACACTTTAAAGTGTTTAGATTTTCAGAACAAATAGTTTATTTAAGATGCCCACAATTAAGAATTAATTATATTTCGTTTTAGCATAGATCACACTATTAGTAACATTTTTAAGTGCATATAGTTTTATGACCGCAAATTTTTTTTTTGTTACATGGATGCATACAAGCAAAATTCTTCAAAAAGGTTTCATCTTATTTCTAATAACACATAATAGATGATTAATGGCCACATTTAAAAACATACTCACATTATTCAGTACACGGAGAACAAGGTTAAAAGCATAATTTATCACAAGCTACATTATGTCCACAAGATCTCTTTTTATTACATGGTAGATCACATTAAATTTTTAGATCTAATATTGATTAATAACATAAGATTTAGGATTAATGACCACAATCTAAAAACTTAAAAATTTTATCTTGACATGGAGTACATTCATCAGTTTTAAAACACATATTAAAACAAGGATAATTATGACCACAGACCCTTGTTTTTATACATTATTTCTAACATTTATAATTTTAATAAAAGAATTGAGATTAACTGCATTCAACATCAATTTCATGTCCACATTTGAGATTTAATTAAACTATCTATTTACAGTTTGTACAATTTTAATTACATTAATTTGTGCATGGATATAAATGACCACATTCTCTAATTTTTATACAGTTTTCTTTACAAATTATTGGTTATTCATATTAATAACATTTAACTAAATGTTTATGTCCACAAGGTAAATTTTTAAAAAGCTCTAATTTGCAAGGTTAGCATTCATCACTACATAATGTAGAACATGGAAAGATATGACCACATTCTCTAATTTTATTGCAGGGTTATTTACATTTATAAATTTTATTAAATCGAAAACATTCAACTTAAATTAGATGTCCACAATCTAATTTTTTATTTACTATTTATTAACAAGGAGAACATTTATTTTCATAACATTTAGATAAACAAGGACTATCATGTCCACAACTTCTTTATAATAAACATGATTTAGAACATATAAAGTTTTCTATTTAGCTTTAATATGAATGACAAAAGAATTCATGAGTATGACCACATGGAAATGTATGTTTAATAATTTCATTACAAGGAGAACATTATTTAGAACATATATTTGTACATTTCTAATTATGATTACATGGTCTTATTTTTTCACATTTATCTTAACATAAATAAATTTCTTTTGATTTATAACATTGTATTTAGATTGAATGTCCGCAAATTAATGTTTTTTTAATTAATTTTAAACAAGGTGAACATTATTCATGGCATTTATTTAAACAAATTGAATCATGTTTACAATCTCTTTTTTTCTAACACTCTTTCATGCATTTTTCTTTTTAAACTTCAATATCAGATTAGCAACATTTTACTTAAATATCATGTCCACATTTTAATTATCTTGTAATTATTTTTTCACATAGAGAACATAATTAATTACATTTATTTTTACAAATCTAATCATCATGACCACATTCTCTTTTTTTAATGCAATCTTATTAACAAATATAATTTTATATGTTTTTATTTAAAGAATAACAAGCAAAGTTTGATTAATGACCACAAATTAATTTTGTTTCAACTAGAGTATCACAAGGTGTACAAATTTAGTAACATTTATTTTTGCATTTGTTTTTATGTCCACATGGTCTTTACTTTTAACATTCCTATTCACATAATTCACAATTTTATGAACATATTTTATTACAAATATGTCCACATAAAAGTTTTCTTTAACAATTTTTCAAACATTCTTTTGTATATTTTAATCTCTCAGAACATGTATAAATTGTTTTATGATCACATTTAGAAAATGTAATTTATAGTTTTTCTTAACATTTATAAGTTTTAAGATCAGTACCACATTTATCTTTTATTTTATGACCACAAGGCAAAGTGAATTCAACTATTTCTATGCATTCACATTTCTCTCTACATAAATATCTACATTTATGACCACAATTAATTATTCTATCACATTAAAATGGACAATTTATAGCTTGATGACTATCATTAAGATGACATTTCTTATCACAAAGGTGATTACAATTTTGATAATTTTTTAAACATTATTTATCACAAAGATGTGGCTTAATTTTATTCCAATCTTCTGGTCTTCTTATTATTTAACAATTACCATGCGGTATACATTTCGTATTTATGTAATCATTCAAACAATTTTTTTTTTAAGCTAAAAGTATCATTTTTTACCATGTACATCCAGGAGATGAAGCTTTTAAAATAAAATCAAAGTTTCCAAATACATATAAACCTATTTTTGCTCTTGATAATGCTACATTTATTCTATTTTCTATTTTTATATAACCTAAATTATTGTTCTTGTTATTTCTCACTAATGATATAATGACAATATCATTTTCTTCTCCTTAATAATTATCTACTGTTTATACTTTTATAGATTTTTATTTTACGAATAGTCTTTTTAAAGCTTATGCTTGCTTCAAATATAAGGTTAATACAGTTATTTAATTTTATTAATGACCACAATCCAATAGATATAACACCATTTTATAAATCATTTATGCTTCTTATTTATTTTCTTTTGAATTTTCATTTTCTTCCTCAAGCCAATTATGATTAAAAAATACTAGATCTTTCTCCAAACCTATTATTTCTTTTTCATTCAATTTCAATATATCTGGATGATCTTCATAAGTTTATCCATAAATTTAACGTATAAAATCTGCAAACTTTGTTTTCATTCGTCTTTATGATGATAAAGTAACACTAGGAATTTTATTAAGAAATAATCTTTCAAATAATGATACATTTGCTTTAAATTTCTCCTATAAAGCGTAATTCTTTAAAGTAGGTTTTAATTATTAATGATCACCTATAAGTATCAGATGTTACAAATTTGATGTTAATATACTTGCTATATGAGATTCTAGCACTTCTGCAGCTTCTTCAATAACCATAATCTTTGTATTTAATTATTATAATTTTTTTGTTTATTTAGCTACACCTGTAACTGTTACTCCTACAATCTTCATGCTATTTAATATTTAAATCTCATTCTCATCTTATAATTCTTTTAATTTATTAGATTATTCAGAAAATTATTTGTATTAATTTTGAAATTTAATACTATCATTTTAATATCTTAAACATTATAAATATTTTAAAATCTCTTTTATATCTTTTTGATTTAATTTCCAAGGATTACCCTTTTATGAATTAACATAAGCTTTTATTTTTTCAATTGAACAATAATCATAATGCAGTTAATTTTAATTTTAATTGAGATAGTTAAATTCTATAATAGCTTTTTCTACATCAAATGAATTAAAATTGAGATTATTTTAAGAATAATTATTGTAAATATTTTCTTCATCTGAATCTAAATATTCATCTATTTCTTCATCGGAACTATCATGATATTTTTTTTTTAGATTAGAAGTTTTTTGTAAAATTTAGAATTATTAACTTATGCCATGAATCTGATTCATTGTAAAATAATGATTCATTCCATTTAAATAACCATTAATAATAATATCATCTTAAGGTTTTTAACAATTAATCCAATTTTTAACCAATTCTTCTGCTGTGTTCTAATTAAAATCAAAATTTTTATCTAAGTTATTATCTTAAATAAAATAAAAAATTAATTATTCATACAAGTTAGGCCAGAATGTTTATATATCTTTTGGCATAATTTTATACTTATAGTATAGCATTCTTTCAATTATTTTACTCATTTTCTTTTTTAATTTATTGAAATCTTAAAACTCAAAGTTAACTTTTTATCTACATCTAATTTAACATTATTCTAATATAGGATTTTTTGAAGCTCCTCCTAATCTTGCAACATATTCGATAGGTACAAATTTTATAATATGTTCTAAAAATTAATCCAAAGCATGATTTGTATAGCAAACAATTAAAATTGGGAAATCCTTTTTTTGTAAATTTTCATATAGTATTCTAACAGCTAGAGCACCACAATATGTTTTACCTGTTCCTGGTGGACCTTAAACTAAAGCCACTTCTCTTTAAAGCATTAATTAAATAGCATTTACTTATGATACATCTAAAGTTGTTTGTAATTACGGCCAAATTTATTAATATATATTGAATTTATATCCCTAATAATAATCATTATAAGAAAGATCTATATTAAAAATGCAATTATCATTTAAATACAGAGGATATGATACTACATTTTAATTTTGAATAATTATTTAAGAAAAAGGTAGGCTCTATTTTTTTTTTAATGATTCTAAATAATAGAGTATAGGATCAATTAATCCTTCAGATTGAATTAGTATTGTTTTTTAAGAAAATAAATTTAAAAATTGCATCAATTAAGTATTTAGATTTAAAAATCTAAATTCCAATTATATTTTCCCGTTTTTATATTAATTTTATATTTAATCTCTTTAAGTGATAACTCCAAAGATTAATGGATAACATTCAATATTAGTCAAACAAATCAATGATCCAGAGGCCAACTTTTTTGATTTTTCCCATCGTATTTTCTTCTAATTCCTTCCATCTAAATTAAATTATTCGACCTAAATTTTCCAAACAATATCTTAATTATTCATACCTGCTGATATTAATTCAATATTTTAATACAAACCAACATTATTATTTATTTTCCTGTTAATATTTTCAAATCCAGATTCATTTAAACTAATAATTGCCTCTTTTAATTCTACTATATAATCTTACCTTAAAAGATTAAAATGGAAATCAATATATTGATCGAAACTGATATTTTCACTTGGCAGAGTCTCTAATTTTCCAAATAATTAATTAGGTTTATCATTTTATTAAAAAAACTCTAACTCTACTGGGTATATTGGAGTTTTTCTCCATAATAAAATCTAATTTGTAGAATAAATTGATGATATGTGTTTATCGCAATTATCTATGATCTAAACTACTTGATTTTTAAGTTTTGGGTTATACAATTCAATGATTTTCAATACATATAAAAAATTAGCAATGTTAGATTGCTTTAAAGCTTGGTAGTCTCTAAGTTTCAAATTAAAAAATAATTAGTGGATAGTATCCAATTCTTAATTCATATAATCTATTGAGTCCTAGTATAATAAAAGCAAAGTGCATTTTTCATTTAGTTGTGTACTAAAGCTCTAGCTTGAAAGTATCAAATCTATATATTGTTAAACATCATATTAATTTTATTATCCAAAAATTTTCATCAAATATATGTAAGAATTTAGTTAGTCTGAATGTATTTTCATTTTTGTAAATAATTCTTCTAGATTATTATAAGCTTAAAATTTTTATATAATTTAATGAATTGTAGGTACTTATCCTGAAATTTAATTGAACCAAGTAGTAAATTGAACTTAATTGTATTTTAAATTTTATCTTGTAAATTCTCTCTCTTATACTGCTAATTGTTTTCTTCTAAGCTCTCTTGATCTTAAATTTCTTTATTATTCTTGTACTTATCCATATTATTATTTAGGTTCATATAATTTTTATCCTCTATTATTATTATTTCTATTATTATTTCGATTTTCCTCATATCTTCTCATTTTGCTTATTTAAGAATATTTATTTTAAATATTATAGATGATAAATAATATAAAACATATTTATGATGAATATTAAATAATAATACTTGATTCTAAAATTAACACAAATTGGTGATGATAATTAAATTAATATGTTAATGTGTTGTAATGCAAAAAGAATAAAAACGGGTGAATCCCCCAATAGATCAAAATCAAAACCAAAACAAAGATCCAGTGAAATATGTCCTAAGTTTACTAAGGAAAGATGGATAGAAATTATGAAAAAATCTTTTGAAGATTAAGGATATGCAGAATTAAGCTATAATCTAAGACATAATTTTCCTTTAAATCTAAGATGTCAAGTTTGGTTTTGGCTTACAGAAAAAGCTAGAATCAAAAATTTATTATATTAGAAACTGTAATTTGAGTCACCATCAGAATAATAAATTCTTAAGGATCTTCACAGAAGTTTTAGATCTAAAAGCAATTTTAAACGATTATCTGGTTCATCTGATTCTAGCAAATCAGAATAAAATTCTTAACCATAAAAAATTGATTAAGAGAAATTAGATAAATTAAAAAGGATTTTAATTGCATATTCCAACTTGGATAAAGAAGTTAAATATGTATAGGGAATGAATTTTATAGCATCTTCAATATTAGAATAATTAGAATAAGAAGAATTATGTTTCATCATTTTAAATCACATTTTGAATATCTAAAATTATCGGAAAGGTAGACATTATTTTATTATTTTTAGTATTTTTAATGGATATGACAATCCTTGAAATTATTGATAAGCGGATTTAATTTGAAGTTCCTTTAATCTATAATAAAATGTAAGAATTTAAAGTCAAGCCCTAATATTGTTTTGACTCATATATTTTCTCCTTGTTTTAACTTGTCAGAAAAGAATTAGCACTTAGAATTTTAGATATTTTCTTGTATGAAAAAGAATGTAAAATAAAATAAATACAAAAAAGCCATTTTGTAGACTGTTATCATTTAATTACTTAAAATGCAATAAGTTGAAATTTTAAAGTGTCAGGATCAGGATGAGATGATTATCTATATGAGAAATGATCTTATAGAAGATGCCCTCGATAAATTAGATGATGGAAAGGATTATTTGTCTTAGTTGCTATCAATCCATTTGTGAATATGCTAGTTTTGAAAAATATACTTAAAAAAATATTATATTTAATTTTTCAGTGAGAACTTAACGTTTAATAATGTCATGACTTTATTAAATGCAATAAGTATATTGCTTTTATATAAAATTAGATTAAATAATAAAAAATTAGTAAATATTTCATATTTCATAGAGAATTTCAAAAGGCTTTTATTTTAAGGTAATCTAAGGCTTTGATAACTTTAAAAATTAATCAATTAAGAAATCAAATGAATTTTCTTCTTATTTCATTTTTTAGGCTTTAAGAATTAGAGGACCATAATCGATATATTATGAAGCATTTGAATTTGAAGACAGAAAATGTTTCATGAAATAAAATACCTATTTTAGATATTAGTATACATAAATAATTCTTTCATAATTAGTAGAATCCCATTATCTTACTATTGCCTATATGAATTCATTATCGACAATAAAACCCAAATCTAAATGCTTTTCTAATAATTTGAGTAGAAATTTTAAAATTGTACAACAATCTATATTTAAATAATATAGAATAGAAGCACGAAATCTTGATGTAAACAATAAATTGAGAATATTATTGGATAATTTGATTTCTATCTATTTTGAAATCAAAGCACAAGTCTATGCTATATTTATATTTGAATCTTGTAAATTTATCAAATCAAGTAAATCATTGATAAATTCTTAAGAATAGTTTTGCACTAATTTATATTTAGATAAATTTGTTAATCCATCAATTGCTAAATCAATTAATTCTACATCTTGAAGTTTTATAACTTCTAAAAAGAAAGGAAAAGCTTAAAGTTGCTCCTACTAAATTTAAATATTTTCTGATTATTTACATAATAAAGCAAGAACAGGTATCAAAATGTTGAAGTGCTTGATAATTTAATTATAGTTTGTACTAAATAGAATCGAGAATTTAGAAATAAAGCCTTACTTTAAAATTTCAAATGAATTTTCACTTAATTTTTAGTAATATTGTTAAACTTATTAAAAACTTACTTAATCTAAATCCTCCAAAAATTAAAAACATTAAATATTTTCTATTTTTTTGAAATAGAGTTGTCTAGTAATGAAAAACTATTGTTCTCTATAAAACTTTCTTTTTTGAGTTATAAATTTTTCAACCTTTAATCTTAACATGATTTGTATTATAAATTATTAAATTTTTGTTAATTTTATTTTTGCTTTTGATATATATTTTAAAAGCATTTTGAAATTTGGCTGCTCATTTCCATTTATGAAGATTAACAATTGTTTCAAAAAATTATAATTGTTAATATTTATTAAATCACATATAAAATAATTATATGATCAAAACATACAACTTTCATATGTTGGTATCATATATTTAATATTAATATATGCATCTTCTCCTCCATTTTTTTCAAGTGTTTCTAATGTTTCTTAGATTAGATCAGATAGATTTTCATTTTTTCTTTATGAATAATCAATTTTATCTCCAATATTTACTAGAAATATGAAATTTGATTACATCTTTTATTTTTATACATATTCATGACAGGTAAAATTTATCTATAATAAGGAACTAAGGCTTCTCCTATCATTTAACCACTTTTGACTAATTTTTATATTTTCTTTAATGTAATACACATAATATCATGATTCTTTGTAGCTAA
>CAJJDN010000017.1:110873-234715 GCA_905182985.1 Paramecium sonneborni | reverse complement strand
GATCAAAACATACAACTTTCATATGTTGGTATCATATATTTAATATTAATATATGCATCTTCTCCTCCATTTTTTTCAAGTGTTTCTAATGTTTCTTAGATTAGATCAGATAGATTTTCATTTTTTCTTTATGAATAATCAATTTTATCTCCAATATTTACTAGAAATATGAAATTTGATTACATCTTTTATTTTTATACATATTCATGACAGGTAAAATTTATCTATAATAAGGAACTAAGGCTTCTCCTATCATTTAACCACTTTTGACTAATTTTTATATTTTCTTTAATGTAATACACATAATATCATGATTCTTTGTAGCTAATGCTTCTATAAAAAAGTAGAAATATAATAGATTTACTTTTAATAGGAATAATCAATTATGGTAAGACTGATAAAATCTTAGTTTCTCCTTTTTATAATAATTCTTCACATCCATTTACAGCTAAGAATTTGTAAGGATCTTCAGTTTCTCTTAGTCCTTCAAAGAATATTGGAAGATATAAATGATAATCTAAACATTCAGGTTCACATTTCCAAACAATCTTTCTAACTGCTCCACTAAAATTAACTGCAATTGGAAGATCTCCTCTATCATAATATTTTTTAAATAAAGTCTATTCAATCATTGGTAAAGCTTAAAAGATTCCTGATTTTGGAACTTTTTAAGGAGCTTAAGCTTTCTTTGGAGCTAATGATGAAGACACTAATTTTTATATAACTTATATATTATTACTTCCACCTGTCCCTGCAAATTTATTACTAATGTTCAATAAATTTGAAGAGAATTTACCTGGTGATCTCTAAGGAGAATGTCCTTATATTGGTTTTATTCTTTTATTAGTATTTTATTATTGCTGCATTCTTATATTTATTTTATATTAAATTAATTATAATGATGTTCATTTATAATATTTCTTTTTAAATTCTTTCCATTAGTTATTTTTCGCTTATTTTCCTGTTTTATTTATTTTTCTTTTTTAATATTTAAATTTATAAATTTTGCCTCGTTTATCTAATGAAAGTTTTGATTGGATACAAGGAAATTAAAAAAACTGGACTTGTTAGTTTCATATGATTTTTAATACTATTTCTAACATCATTACATATAAATAAGAATTTGAATGTTTATATCAATAATTCTAGTTTAAAATTTAAGCATTTGTAAATCAAATGAGTAATTGATGTAAATGCATTAAATTGCAAAGTAAATATTAAATTTATTTTATAAACATATATTTCATTGGTATGGAAGTCAACTTTAATTAACTTGACATCCTTTTAAGATTGATTTAAGAGAGATGTGAGGATGTTCGAGTGTTGTCAACAATAAATTAGTAGGTGTAAACCAATTAAAAAAACTTTGATGTCGAATTCAATTAAATTTAGCAATCCCTAAGACAAATGGGATTCAAAGTTATAGCTATGAAAAAACATGATAAACCTAGGTAGGATGAAGAAAACAAAATTTTAGAGTACCTTTCAAAAATCAACACATTAAATCTTCCAGAGAGAATGTATATTTATAAATTTTGTCAAACAATAATAAAATTGTTCAAACCAGAGATGTAAATCGTAAGATTTAATTAAAAAGATACAAAAGATTTACTATTGATGTTTAAACAATATTTTATGGCAGAGAATAATATTGAAATTTTATAATAAATTCAATAACTAATGCTGGATCAAGAATTTAAAGTATTTTATATTATCCTAATTGCAGATGACCTCAGCTTTAATTTTAATAAAAATATTAGTAAACAAATCTAGAGAGGATTTTCATAATTTAATTTAAAGTACATCTGCAATTGTAATATCAAAAATAAAAGCAAAATTATCAGAATAATAGTAATAATAGAGACAAACAGGTAACGAATAACTAAAATAATTTGAACAATAAGATCCAGGATCAAATGAAAGTCCTAAAACAAAGTTATGGATATAGAGGAAAGTCAATAAATAAAGAGAATAATAAAGCTCTTTGGTTTACTAAAAGCCTACAATAATTCTCCGATCTGTCTCGATGGTAGATAAATTATTAGTAGCTCAGTCATAATAATAATCTTATCAATAATAGTTGATGTAATAACAATAATAGATGTATATAAATCCAGAAAGAGAATTAAAGTTATAATTAAGAGCTTAATAAAAGAAATTAAAAAAGAGGCTGCATTCTAATTATAAGGCAATAATAGATTTAGACTTTGATAATTATTGGGCTATGCATATTATTTTGAAAAAAAAATTCATCAAACATTCTGATAAATATTGTAATTTAAATTTATATATAGTTTTACAAAGAGGTGGATTTTACATTTGGAGTTAATTGAAATTGTTTAATTAATCAATTAGATAGACTATAAATAACTATCAATTAAAAAGAGTGGAGAATATTTAAGCAGATAGATTGACAAATGAATAAGTTCAAGAGATTCATCATATATATAATACTACTTGTTAATCTCCAAGAAAGCTTCCATAGTTACCAAATATATAATTAAAATCATAAAGTCCCTAAATCATTAAATAAAATAAGTTTGTCTAAAATATATCTTTTTTACCTCAGCTATAATTTAGAAATTAGTCACTTGTATAGCAATAATAATAAGCTTATTCGTAAGTTTCATAGAAACCAATATCATTTTATGATCCAAATAAAGATTTTACTACATCAGCTTAGAGATCTAATAAATCATTAAATCTATCCTAAGACTAGATTCGCCATAAAAAATCTGAGCATAATTCTGAAATAATTCTCTACAAATGATTGATTGATTAATTAAAACGATTAATAAATTCTCGTAAATAAATAATTTTAAAATTATTTATGAGATAATATCACGCTCATATTTAGACTCTCTAAACTATGGCAGCTAGATTAAGCTAAAAAATCCCACAAAGAAGAACAGCGTTAAATGATAGTTAACAAATGCTTAATTAATAATTATTAAATCTATCTGTTAATTAATCCTTTAACAGTCCTAAAATAATATCTAATCAACAATCATTTATAATTTCATAACCAACTAATCATAGCATGAGAGAAACAGCGAAAAGTGTACGTTTAGCTTCTCCATCATTAAGAATACAAACTGAAAAAGTAGAAAAAGAGGATAACAAATAACAATAATTTATTGATGCAACATTAAAATTATTAGCATAGAATGAGAAATTAGAAAAATTAATTTGTGAATAGAATGAGATGTTAACAATGTATAAGTAAGATAAATTAGAATTAGAATACAAAGTATAGAAATTATCTTAAGAAATTACCTTTCTAAAAGATGCTAATCAAAAGAGAGTGATGGCTTTAGAAAAAGAGTTAAAATAGGTGAAAGGAAAATCTTAACATTAACCAAAAAAATTTCTTCGATGAATTTTAAAGATTATAAAATCTTAATTCTATTTATTATTTTAGTAATCATATATTTTTCTAAATTAAAAATTTTTATATGATATATTTAGTTTCTGTAATAGTGTATATATAATAATTTTTGATTATAAAATATTTGATTATAATCATATGATTTGAGAAAAACATCTAAATTATTTTAGTTTAATGAAATGAATTAATATGTGAATAAAAGACTATATACTCGCTTCAAAAGGATTATAGTTATTTGAGAAAATTAAAGTTAACCCTTAACCTTTATAAAAATTTTCAAATGAAGAAATTGAAACACCTAATTTTGAGGATTTATTAATTTATAATATAAGCTAATATTATATTTCATAAGAACATGTCTCTATAGTTTTGGAAATGAAGTTGAACACTTAGATAACATTGATAATAATTGCCGAATATAATATAAATTAGAATGAATTGTGAATTTATTTTATTCTAATTGTATTTATAAGGCAGGATAATGAAAACAGAAAGATTAAGGGCAGAATTAGGAACTAATTAAAATATTACTAACTAAGCAAATGAAAATGAAATTATGAATTCAGCAAAACATAATTCTATTTTTTATAAAATCTGAACACTGTGAAAAATAGGATATTCAAATATTACTATTATTGTTTGTTTATTTTGAATAGATTTTAGAGTCTTTAATATTGATTTTAATATCAATAATGATAATAGAGATTCTGATATTAGTTTAGTATTAAAAGTTTTCAACTAACAACATTAAGTATTTATTTAGAATGAATCATGATAGAGATGATGTTTCTGAGATAAATAAACTTGCATATGTTTAGTGCAAAAGAATAAAAAATAATGAAATTTATATATAATTATGCAATTCCAAATAAATTCTCCAGAAGGAGAATAAGTCTGGAAAAACATGAATTAAGAAAAACAAAAGAAAGCAAAATGCAGCTTGCCTTCCATTCTCAATCAGTAGCTTTAGTCTTGATGGGATTTCCATGTATGAGCACTTGGATATGGAATTGTTTGGTAATGTGTTGTCCCTTTGGGAGGATTTTGACACCTGCGACTTTCTTAGTCACCTATTCTGTCTCGCTGGGAGGAGTTTTGGGAGAATCATTTTTTTTATATAGTTTTTTTGATTTATTATATTGGGATATGTGTTCAGACCATATGGCCTTACCCCAGGTGTAAGACATTTATAATTCTTGGCAAGCCTAAAAAATGTAAACTTGAGCATAATACTTCTTTTAAAGATTTTTTCTCATACAAAACACGTGTGAGAAACATCACTTTCTCCTTCGGACTTGGACCAACTCTATTAGACTATTGTTTCTTCATTTAAAGTTCAACTTAATATTTTAAATCAGCGAGAATAGGCATGAGTTAATGAAATTTAGGTAAATAATAAAGCTTAATACCCTTAGATCAACTTACTTTTATCTCTCGATAATACGTCATCCAACATTATTTTAGTAAGTAATAACACTTATTAATTAGTATGTTATCAAGATCAGAAAACATTAAAATTCTTTCTCACCTCAAATTTACTTATCTTCTTAAACTCTCCACTTTGCTCATTAATAAACTAAGAAATATTCATTCTTTTTTATTATCTTATTGATATATCTCTTAAAGCCAATTCTACAATTACACAATTAGAATTTATTCCTATTTTAAAAAATTCACATAGACTCTTTATAAGGCAACCCAATAAAATTTTTTATCTTTTTATTTTCTCAAGTACAATTATTTCATTTTGAAAACTTTAATTGAATTCATTGCATGATTATTTTTTTCAGAATTATTAATAATCTAATATGTTTTAACATCATTTTAATTCATATTCGTTTCTCCTAATTTAATTATTAAAATTACTATATTAACTTTATTGACTGTTCAATCAATTTTAATTTATATTTTAGAGCTGTTTTGGAGGTGAAATTCATATTATAAATTAAATTAATTGAAACAGTTAATATATATAAATATAAATTATCATAGCTTTGTTAATAACGACTCATATGTGATATCTTATTAATATAATGATATCTTGAAATTATTAGAATTCTTTTATGGGATATCTTAATCTTACATTAAATCCATTAAATATATTGTTAAATATAGTAGTTCTTTATCTAGAGCATTATCGTAAAAAGGAATAATGGGAATTCCATTATCCAATTAAAAACAAAAAGAGTATGAAGCATTATCAATTAAAACCATATCTCTTAAGTTTCTATTTCCTATCACTCTTAAATCTTTTATATGTAATCCATCTTAAATTATAACACAACTATCTCTAAAGAATCTATGATGTATAAACTTTTAATCTGGATCCAAATAATTCAATACTTTTTAAGCATAACATTCATGTGATGCTGTAAATACTATAATTTCATATTTCGATGATAATAATTGAAGCATCTCTTTGCAATATGGTCTAATATTTATTCCAGCTTCAACAGTCTCACCTGTAGGAAACTTTATTGTCAAAACTATATCACTTGGATCATCATTTGATTCTTAACAATGTATCAAAGTTTCATCTAAATCAAATACTATTGTTTTTGTAACTATTTATAAAGATTTAATGTACATTTATTTTAAGGTAAATTTACAATCTTCTATTTAATCTCTTCTAACTTAGGTTTCGAAGTATCCTTACAAAATTATAAAGCATTATAACTTTATTATATATGATCTAAGTAAATTTCAGAAAAATATTATTAAGTTTTAAGACTATTATTGAATAATTATTTGATTTATGTTTCAAATCTTTTGTCTTTATAAAAAAATCTAGCAAATGACATGTAATATTAAAATTCTTAGAATGGTATTTAAGGTCCTATGTTAACTTTTTATGCTGGTGTAAATTTTCTATCCCCTGATGGGTTTCTAAGTTTTTATTTCGATTCTCTATGACTTACTAATGAATCCGAAACAATTGAATTTTCCTTTAACTTTCTTTAACCATGTAAGGGAGAATTCATTCGTTTTCTAGTTGGCTTTGAATTTATTGAAGTATTAACAGAATTAGAATTCTATTTTTAAGGAATAAAATTTGCTCCTCTTGAAATTCTAGTTACATACTTATTAATCGATGTTTAATTAACTTATAAATTATTTGATTATGAAAATGCTGCATTCAGATTTTAATCTTATTCCTACAATACTGTTAATGATGTCTATGATAATAAAGTTTATTAAGTTGTTTATAAAGATGAATTTTCTTTTGGTTATGAAACACTTAAAAATATCTATGGGCTTAACTATTATTATTGCTACTAATTTTATTATGAATTTTAATTAAAAAAAGATGTGTTTTTGTATTTTGAGATCAATTATTCTAATTTCTAAGTAGCCTCTTAATTTTCTACTTCTTTTATCACTTACTATTATTATGTTGATTCTTCAATTATTATTTATTACACTTCCTTTTTGCTATTACTTCTTGATTCTCTAGTTAATTTTACTGTCTTTTATTTAATTCCTAAAGATGCTGCACTTTATCCAAAAATAGTTCTTTATATTAAAGATGTTTTTTTATTAACTTTCTTTTCACTTTATTACTCTTAAATTCTTTAAGATTATAGAGGCTCAGCTGTAGAATTATCACTAAAATCATTAGAAATTTTACGTTGGCTTTAAAGTCTCATTAGTTCGTTAAGATACTTCTTGTTTTAAATTTGGAATAGGTTAACATAAAGAAGATGTTACTAACTAAATTTTATAAATATTGCATATTACCTTATAACTTTGTTATCCATTTTAATTTGTTTTGTTAGATTTTGCAGAGGGCACTCTTTTTTGTGAATGCGATTTTTATGAGGATTTTGGCCTCTAATTAACTAAGGCTTACAATAGAGAGCTTGAACTCTATTGATGATTAAGATTAACTATAGACATGTTTGTGCGAAGCATTCCTTTATTTTTCAAAAAATATTATCGTTAGAATATTTATTCTTTAAAATATATAAATAAATTATTTATCGTAATTTTCATTACCATGTGAGTTGAAATAATAACTTGTGATTAAGTAAGCCCTTATTTTATTCAATTGTAGAATATCAAATTCTATGAACAGGAAAAATTAACAAATAACTAAATACTAGTTTCTAAGATTTTAGAAATGCTATAACTTATAGGGTTAGAATACTTATTTATAATCAAAAATTAACATAAGAATGTCTCATATATTGATTATATAATTAATTTAATATAATAAATATAAGAATGCTTCAATAATAAAATACTAATAAAAGAATAAAACCAATATAAGGACATTCTCCTTAGAGATCACCAGGTAAATTCTCTTCAAATTTATTGAACATTAGTAATAAATTTGCAGGGACAGGTGGAAGTAATAATATATAAGTTATATAAAAATTAGTGTCTTCATCATTAGCTCCAAAGAAAGCTTAAGCTCCTTAAAAAGTTCCAAAATCAGGAATCTTTTAAGCTTTACCAATGATTGAATAGACTTTATTTAAAAAATATTATGATAGAGGAGATCTTCCAATTGCAGTTAATTTTAGTGGAGCAGTTAGAAAGATTGTTTGGAAATGTGAACCTGAATGTTTAGATTATCATTTATATCTTCCAATATTCTTTGAAGGACTAAGAGAAACTGAAGATCCTTACAAATTCTTAGCTGTAAATGGATGTGAAGAATTATTATAAAAAGGAGAAACTAAGATTTTATCAGTCTTACCATAATTGATTATTCCTATTAAAAGTAAATCTATTATATTTCTACTTTTTTATAGAAGCATTAGCTACAAAGAATCATGATATTATGTGTATTACATTAAAGAAAATATAAAAATTAGTCAAAAGTGGTTAAATGATAGGAGAAGCCTTAGTTCCTTATTATAGATAAATTTTACCTGTCATGAATATGTATAAAAATAAAAGATGTAATCAAATTTCATATTTCTAGTAAATATTGGAGATAAAATTGATTATTCATAAAGAAAAAATGAAAATCTATCTGATCTAATCTAAGAAACATTAGAAACACTTGAAAAAAATGGAGGAGAAGATGCATATATTAATATTAAATATATGATACCAACATATGAAAGTTGTATGTTTTGATCATATATATATTTCATATACATTTGAAATTATAAAATTAATATTGATCAATAAATTTTTTATTAGATATATTTATTAATTATTTATACAAAAAAAAATGATATACAAAGCTGAAACAAACCAAATAAAATTTAATATTATAAAAATTAAGTTAAATAATTAGAATAGTTACTATATGTATGTGCGATGTATTTTAAAAAAATTTGCATCAATTTTCAGGAAAAGATATCGATAAAATCTTGAAAATGATGATTTCAAATTAAAAATTTTATAAATTATGCATTAAAATCGGAAAAAACCCAATGATTTTTAAAGAAAATAATTTCGAGCAAATTAGACAAAGGCAATTTATGTGACAAGTTATCTGTAAATTGATTACAATATTAACTTAAAAGAGCAGAAGATGAAAAATCATGTTTAAGAGGTTGTCATCTAAATAACAAATAAGCGGACATAGCTTCATCAAAGATTCTGATTTAAATTTGCCATGAGAAGTTGCAGAAGAAGAAAGATTTGAAAATAAAAAAAAAAATAATGTAAAAAAAAGGTTTGAAAAAGAAAAGATTTTATTGAATATTGAGTATTTTAAAGATAAGGATTAATTGAGGCAGATAAAAAACACAAACTAAAGCAGTGGATTATTATTTCCCTTCTTTATTAGTTTATATTTTGATCTTATGAGAAATTATATGATCCAATAATAATTGGATTGTGATCTTAAGATAATACCCATTTAACGATTAATTATAAATTTATAAAGAATTTTAAAAGTATGTTCTTTTAAATATTCCATTTTATTTTTTTTATTTTGTAATTTTTCATATATATCTTAATAACTTTTATATTGAATTTAATAATATATTCAAAATTCATATCTTAATTGAACTTATATGGATATAAGTTTATCAATTAGTGAAATGGATTCTAATATAATCAAGTTACTAAAATATATTATTTGTTGATTATAATTTAATTATCAAATGAATACTTGGAACAATGATTTAATTAATACTATTAGACAGATTATTGAATTAAATTAAGAACCTATTCTAAATAAATAGAAATTAAATATTTAAAATATGGATTTATTAAATTTTATTTAAAATGGAAATATTTCATTCAAAAAACTTAAATGACATTAAATTGATAAATGATTCTTGTTAAAGATGGAGATCTTTAATTAATCAAAAAAATATTTCTTTTTTCAAATGTAAAACGAGAATACAAATCCTTATTTTTAAATATTTTAATAAGTTTGAGTATTTGTCAAAATGTAACAATAATTTAGAATTCGATTCTCATTCATAGAGTGAAGGCAAAGATGAGGCAAACAAAAAAAGTGCGTAAAATTTTAGAGAAAATCAAAATAGAATTAGTAAAAATATAAAAGTAATAAGATAACAAGATATTAACAGTATATGGAATCAATTTATTGTCTGACTTAAAAGTAGAATCTAAAAATTAAGAAAGAACAANCATAAAGAAAAAATGAAAATCTATCTGATCTAATCTAAGAAACATTAGAAACACTTGAAAAAAATGGAGGAGAAGATGCATATATTAATATTAAATATATGATACCAACATATGAAAGTTGTATGTTTTGATCATATATATATTTCATATACATTTGAAATTATAAAATTAATATTGATCAATAAATTTTTTATTAGATATATTTATTAATTATTTATACAAAAAAAAATGATATACAAAGCTGAAACAAACCAAATAAAATTTAATATTATAAAAATTAAGTTAAATAATTAGAATAGTTACTATATGTATGTGCGATGTATTTTAAAAAAATTTGCATCAATTTTCAGGAAAAGATATCGATAAAATCTTGAAAATGATGATTTCAAATTAAAAATTTTATAAATTATGCATTAAAATCGGAAAAAACCCAATGATTTTTAAAGAAAATAATTTCGAGCAAATTAGACAAAGGCAATTTATGTGACAAGTTATCTGTAAATTGATTACAATATTAACTTAAAAGAGCAGAAGATGAAAAATCATGTTTAAGAGGTTGTCATCTAAATAACAAATAAGCGGACATAGCTTCATCAAAGATTCTGATTTAAATTTGCCATGAGAAGTTGCAGAAGAAGAAAGATTTGAAAATAAAAAAAAAAATAATGTAAAAAAAAGGTTTGAAAAAGAAAAGATTTTATTGAATATTGAGTATTTTAAAGATAAGGATTAATTGAGGCAGATAAAAAACACAAACTAAAGCAGTGGATTATTATTTCCCTTCTTTATTAGTTTATATTTTGATCTTATGAGAAATTATATGATCCAATAATAATTGGATTGTGATCTTAAGATAATACCCATTTAACGATTAATTATAAATTTATAAAGAATTTTAAAAGTATGTTCTTTTAAATATTCCATTTTATTTTTTTTATTTTGTAATTTTTCATATATATCTTAATAACTTTTATATTGAATTTAATAATATATTCAAAATTCATATCTTAATTGAACTTATATGGATATAAGTTTATCAATTAGTGAAATGGATTCTAATATAATCAAGTTACTAAAATATATTATTTGTTGATTATAATTTAATTATCAAATGAATACTTGGAACAATGATTTAATTAATACTATTAGACAGATTATTGAATTAAATTAAGAACCTATTCTAAATAAATAGAAATTAAATATTTAAAATATGGATTTATTAAATTTTATTTAAAATGGAAATATTTCATTCAAAAAACTTAAATGACATTAAATTGATAAATGATTCTTGTTAAAGATGGAGATCTTTAATTAATCAAAAAAATATTTCTTTTTTCAAATGTAAAACGAGAATACAAATCCTTATTTTTAAATATTTTAATAAGTTTGAGTATTTGTCAAAATGTAACAATAATTTAGAATTCGATTCTCATTCATAGAGTGAAGGCAAAGATGAGGCAAACAAAAAAAGTGCGTAAAATTTTAGAGAAAATCAAAATAGAATTAGTAAAAATATAAAAGTAATAAGATAACAAGATATTAACAGTATATGGAATCAATTTATTGTCTGACTTAAAAGTAGAATCTAAAAATTAAGAAAGAACAAATCTATAATAAGATAAATGGTAAAATTCTTAAATATATTCAATATTAATTTTAAGCTTACACGATTTTTACAATAAATTATTATTATATATTAAATTATCCAAATTTCTAAATTTTATTTAAACATGTTGACAAATAGTAGTACTGACTACATTCTCGAAAATATTTTAAAAGAAATCTTATCAGAAGTAATAGTTTGAGTGTAATTTAAAGATGTTGTAATTACTTGAATAGAATATAAGATCAGAAGATGAGTTGCAACATATTTAAGATCAATTATAGGATTATGAGAATTTGCATTAATTAGCAGAAACAATGAAGTTTATCTTTAATGCGTTAAAAAAGAAATTTCAAGGAACTAATAATTAATAGAAATTTTTCAAATGCGAACAAAAATCTCAAAACTATGAGAAATTAGAATAGGCAGTTCAAAAATATGAATAAGAAATAAGAGTTCACATTAGAGTATGATAAATAGGTATATAGATTTAGTTAGACTTAACATGAAATGAGAATTTTCATTGAAACAATTTAATAATAATTAGATGAATCAGAATAAGTTAGAAAAGAATATCTTAAAGAAACAACCTAGATGATTTTAGTAAGTTTGTTTTATTAAACTTAGAAACTCAAAAAAGAGAATTATAATTTAATCTAACAATTGAAATATTATACTTAAACTTATAAATAATAAACAGCATTAAATTCTAGAAGAGATAGCTTATAAACAATAAATTAAACTATATAAAAATAACCTTCGAAGTCAAATCATTTAGGAAATAATTCTGGAAAATAAGATTAATCTAATAATAGCTTTATAATGAAATTACAATAAACTAGTTTAAATGAATTGACAAAAAATAAAGATTCATAGAAATCTTTGGCTTAAAAACCACTTCATTCAAAGTAAAAAATTATTTTAATAAAAAATAAGTCGAAATAAGAGTTATTCTGTGGGAATAAGTAAATAGAATTTGATAAATAACAGCTTTATTTAGAAATTAATATTAGAGTAGGCTTCAAAAAGAAAGAGTTTACATGCTGAAAGTCATCGATCTAAAGGATTTGTAGATTAACAGAAATTATCTGGGAAATGAAATATTATTCATAAATTTTATTATTTTTAATGGAATAAATAATTTACAATGATAATTTGGTATTGTTACAGTAAAAAGTATCAAGCTATCCAAAAACTAATGAGGATCTTAAAGTACTTATAATATTTAAACTAAGACAATGGCATCAATAATAAAAGTGACATAAATATTCAACAAATTGAATGAACTTTATCACCAATAATTATCATAAGATGGGTAAATAAAAGTAAACTCATAATATTAAATTAGCTCTGCAATTTTTTAGAACTGGCAAATTATTAACTTGGCGAAGAAGTTTAACCAAGGTAAAAGTTTGTTGTATAACTTTTACTTAAAGGATAAGTTGAAGTTTATTAATTAGAGGAGGGTTACATATATAACCATGAAAAATATATAACAACTTTAAATCCCTTATTTTATTTAGAGGATGACTTTTAATTTGATAAAATAAAATACTCACAAAATCAGTTGGTATATAAAGTATCATTCAACAATTCATTAATACTAATGATTAATAAAAAAGAATGTGATGAAATTTATAAATATTATGGAGAAATTTTTTTATATAAACATAGAACTTTATGTAAAGTAATACCAGGATTAGGAGAATTGAACTCTAAAAGAATATTGGAAGCACTTTCAAATTAATTTGAAAATATAATTCTTCCTCACTGCACTTTAATTACAGAGTATGAAATGCTTTTTATTTAAGGGAAAATTAGATTGGAGATTATATCTTTTTTTTAGCATAGGGCCATGTTTCATTTCAAAAAAATAAAGAACATTTATTTAATATAGAAGAAAGTGGAATAATAGGTGATGAATTATTAATAGATCCTGATCAAGATTAAAATGGTGTATTAACATATGAATATACAGTAATTGCCAAATCTGCATAAGTTTTATTGTATAAAATCAAACTTAAGATATTTACAAGGCTTTTCCCAAATGCTATAATTCGATAAATAATTCTCCAACATAAATGTAAATATAGAAAGTTTGATTTCTAGAAAAATAATTAATGAGACTACTTGTTGGTAGTAAACCAATTGAGAAAAATAAATGTAATACTTCACCGACAAATGAAATTAAAAAGTCTAAATCAACTTTGATTTTAACAAAAGACTCAATTAAAGCTTATGATAAAGTGGATATAGTTTTTTAATAATATTAAGTATGAAATGTACACAATGTTATTAGGTACCTAAACATAGTAGAGTATTAAAATATAATAATAATTTATTGGATAAATTCAATAAAAAGTTTAAAAAAGCAGGAAAAAAGATTACAATAAATGAATTTGTACAATAAACAAAATAGAGTGATGAACCTTAAATGAAATTATTAGAAAAAGTAGAGAATCCTTATAACTTTGCATCAAATGTAAATACAGAAGGGTTTCTAAAAAAATATTATTCAAATCTTATAAGGATTGGATTAGTAAAACCCCCATTAAGAATAGCTCCTTAAAATTAGGAAGCAATTTAAAGATCAAGAGTAATTTCAGCAATGAAATTAATTGAACATACACATAATTAATTGAAACCTAAAAGAGCAACAAGTGCTGCTTATGGAAAAACAGATCCTTTATTAACAATAAATGCTTTAGTGTCAACAAAAGAGAGTGAAATCAATATGAGTACTTAGAAACATTTAGAGAAAAATAAAACAATGACTACATATAATCCTACACCAAGAACATAATCATAACCTTAATTAGGTTATCATAACAATGTTACTCCTAGATATTCATCTATAATGGAAACACCTAAATGCGATACTCCATAATCTAGATCAACAATGGCAAAATCATCATAATAAGTATTTCGGCCATATTCTGGTTTTATGGATCATACTTCGCGTTTGTCTTAATAATCAGAAATAAATAAGAGATTAAAAAGACCAAATCAAAATTTTTTTTGAGTAACTTTTTGTAATAATATTCTGTATACATTTTTACATAAATGAATAACAAATTCGTCAACATTTTTTATTTGCATGAGTTAAATAGTCTAACCCATACCTTTCTCCAAATACAACTCCGTAATAGATTTACGAAATTATATTGGCTATGTCAAGAATAAAAACAATGAGAATTACAAAATATCCAATTTTATATTTGCCTAATAAGATATATCCAATTTTAGCAAAAACTGATCCTCCAATAAGCTTAATTATTATGAAATATAATACAGCTAATCCTGTAAATAAAACAATGGTTTGCCAATCAAGATAATGATTAGTAAGTAAAGTTATTAAATTATTTAATGATATCATTAAATAAATAAATGCTGAAGTAGCAGAAGCACATCTTGGAATTAAACCACTAAATAGTAAAGTAGGAACCATTACAAATCCAGCCCCCATTCCTAAAAATCCAGACACAAATCCTGCCATAAATCCACCAGCATAAATCTTAAAAAATCTACTGATTGGAGTAAAATATCTTTCTTTTGGTAAAAAGTTAATCTAATTAAATAGTTTCTCTTAATTAGTTCCATATTGCCAAATAAAAAAATCATATAAAACATTTGCAACTATTAGTACGAAAATCATAAAATCATTTTTCCAAGTGCAATCTTCTATTCCAACATAAGAAGGTTTTTATGGATTAGTAGATCTCATTTATATAAAAATCTAAAGTCTATAAAATGTTGATTACTTAATTTAATCCAAATGAGCCTAAAATAAAGAGAATAGGCATAGGTGGTATTATATTTTCTGATTCTTATTTAAATTACGAATATAAAGATTCATTATTATTTAAATTAGAAATTATAGATGTTTTTTTATTATCTTAAATTTCATAATTTTATTATTCTCCTTCCACATTTTATAGCTCTATTTTAGGATTAAGATTTGAATCATTTAAATTAGTTGTTCTATCTTTTTATGAGTCATCACTAATTTTAAGTTCTGCTTCTTTAGCATTCTTAGCTATTTTACAGAATTATTCTATATAATACCTTTTTACCAAAGAATTGGAGCTACTGCAAATAAAAATAACTCTTATAGAATTAGAGTGTATAATTATGGTAGAAATGAGGATAATGATGAACCAAGATTGGTTGCAAATGGAACAGCAAGATTAAAGATGATTGCAATTCTGTAATTTATGATTGGTCTTCTTTAATCATCTGGATTTCTAAAATTATTAATTCGAATACTTTTCAAACATTAATAGTACTGTATTGAGAAGTGTACCTCCAAACATAAGACAATATGAAATGTGAGTTGCATCACCCTAAGAATAATTGAGAATCATTTCTAAAAGAGGTCCTTTCAATACTCCACCTAAAAAAATTAATGGACTTATACCTCCCATTCCTCCTAAAATACCAACTCCAATCAATATTGGTGTGATTATATATGAGATAATTATGCCAGCTTTTGGTGTAAATGGAGAATCATGTTAACATGAATATATTAATGTTGCATTATTAAATTCACACTAACTAAATTATCCACAAGTATGAAAAAAACCTGTAGCTCCTGGTACACATACTTCTGTCATAAATAAATATAATTAACTTAATTCTTTGCATTAAATTACAATTTGAATGATCTTCTCTTATTATTATCATTTATATAATATGATGATATATAAAATTTTAAATGTTCAAAAAATTTAAAGTTTGAATTAAGTTTTCTATTTTACAGGATTAATTAAATCATTTAAAAATTTTAGAANATAAAACATTTGCAACTATTAGTACGAAAATCATAAAATCATTTTTCCAAGTGCAATCTTCTATTCCAACATAAGAAGGTTTTTATGGATTAGTAGATCTCATTTATATAAAAATCTAAAGTCTATAAAATGTTGATTACTTAATTTAATCCAAATGAGCCTAAAATAAAGAGAATAGGCATAGGTGGTATTATATTTTCTGATTCTTATTTAAATTACGAATATAAAGATTCATTATTATTTAAATTAGAAATTATAGATGTTTTTTTATTATCTTAAATTTCATAATTTTATTATTCTCCTTCCACATTTTATAGCTCTATTTTAGGATTAAGATTTGAATCATTTAAATTAGTTGTTCTATCTTTTTATGAGTCATCACTAATTTTAAGTTCTGCTTCTTTAGCATTCTTAGCTATTTTACAGAATTATTCTATATAATACCTTTTTACCAAAGAATTGGAGCTACTGCAAATAAAAATAACTCTTATAGAATTAGAGTGTATAATTATGGTAGAAATGAGGATAATGATGAACCAAGATTGGTTGCAAATGGAACAGCAAGATTAAAGATGATTGCAATTCTGTAATTTATGATTGGTCTTCTTTAATCATCTGGATTTCTAAAATTATTAATTCGAATACTTTTCAAACATTAATAGTACTGTATTGAGAAGTGTACCTCCAAACATAAGACAATATGAAATGTGAGTTGCATCACCCTAAGAATAATTGAGAATCATTTCTAAAAGAGGTCCTTTCAATACTCCACCTAAAAAAATTAATGGACTTATACCTCCCATTCCTCCTAAAATACCAACTCCAATCAATATTGGTGTGATTATATATGAGATAATTATGCCAGCTTTTGGTGTAAATGGAGAATCATGTTAACATGAATATATTAATGTTGCATTATTAAATTCACACTAACTAAATTATCCACAAGTATGAAAAAAACCTGTAGCTCCTGGTACACATACTTCTGTCATAAATAAATATAATTAACTTAATTCTTTGCATTAAATTACAATTTGAATGATCTTCTCTTATTATTATCATTTATATAATATGATGATATATAAAATTTTAAATGTTCAAAAAATTTAAAGTTTGAATTAAGTTTTCTATTTTACAGGATTAATTAAATCATTTAAAAATTTTAGAAGAAATAAAGTGGATTGAATAAAATATTTGAAAGTAATAAAACAGTGAAATAATATAATATAAATGAGAAATAAAGGAGTGAATATAGAAATAGTTAAGAAATGGTTTGATTTGATTATTATATATTTCTTATAATAGTTTGATAATTAATTATATGTTTAAACCAAAAAGTTAGAAAGATCAATAATAACAACCATTTTATTTGAGTTGGTTTACTAATTAAGGGTACTTTAAAAGATTGGTAATTTAGCATAGTGAAAATTTGAAAAGAGGAGGAACAGCACCTTAATAATCTCGAAAGGATAAAATGGCAATCAAGAGTCCATATTAGCAACCTTTAATTACTATAGCACATAATACTCCAAATCCATACTTAAGAACTATGTGAGTAGTATTTTAAGTAACCTAGATCACAACCAAAAAATTATTAAAACAATATTTAACAAATTTCTAAAATTTACGCAGGCTAGTTTTAAGGTACAATAAAAAGAAAAAGCCTTGAGAAACGTTATGATGATGGTCCAAAGAGTGTTAGAGGTTCATTTAAACCATAAAGAACATTTACTTAACAAGTTTCTAGACCTTTTCGTTGTTCTGAATAATAACAGAGTAGACCATAAACTTAATAAATCAATACATTGGAACCTAAATTTAATTGTGAAAATTTAGTAGTTGATAATTATGATGATGAATAACTGACTCCAAGAGAATAAGAAGATATTGAAATTGTTGACATAGATAATAATGATGATTATTCAATTGAATCAAATGAAGCAGATAGTGATGAACATTAAAATCTATAATTACCAACTTAATTATAAGAATAAGAAGAACAAGAATAAGGGCTACAAAAAAATGCATCTTTTGTACAAAAATAAACTCAAGAACCAATAGCTAGTATAAGAAAAGCAACTGCTACACTTAATAGACCATAAACATCTGAAGGTACAAGAAGAAAAAGATTTATGAATTCTGGTAAAAATGATTCAAAACAAGTATTTGAAACTAAAAAATCAGAGTTTGAACTCTTAGATTATAATCCTAATGTAATTTAAGAGGATGATTCAGAAAATTAAGAAATTATACCAATTAGTTTGAATTAATTGAATTCTCCTAAAGTATTAAATTTTATTCATTTTTATTTAGGAATTGCTATCGATACGTTCTGGATAAAGAAGAAAATAAACAGAGTAAGGTTTGATTGAGAATTATGATTAAAATGAAAGACCACCTTCAAGACATAAAACACCTCCTAAAGCAACTGGTTTAGAATTACCTATTTAATCAGGAAATTAAATTACTAATAGAGATGGAGTAGATATTCCGATAAAGAATATGTATGCTCAAATTGATAAATTAGGTATTGATTTTAATTATTATTTTAGAAAATCTAAAATATAATACGAATGATCTAAAGAATAATGATGATTTTGATGATTTTGATTTAGGTTTCTTTAAAATGAATAATAAAGTCAATCTCAATAAATTTTAATAGAAAGATGGATATTAAACTGACGGAGGAAGTAAATGATTCTTTTTTTTAGTTAGAAAAATATAATTCAGGATAGAAACATCCATAATCTGCTAATTTAAAGTATAATGGATTAGGATTTCAAAATGTATCATATTCTCCATTAAATAATCAAATTACTTCTGCTCATGGATCTAGAAATAATGAATAATAAATAGTTATCAAATATAATGCTAGCTCAAATCTTCATAAGAATTTTAACAATTAACCTGTCAAGGTTCCATTTCAAACTTCATTAGATTAAGACTTTCTAAGATTGTTTGCTAATGATTGCATTGACTGATATTATATTATTATTATAAATAAACAGTTATTATATACTTTTAATGTCAACAGCAGGCTACTTAAATAAATACAATAACAAGAAATAAAATGATACTAAATCCATTATAAGTTAATAATCAAGCAAAAAAGTATCCATTTAATCATTACTTATAGAGTACAACAACAGATGTAAAAACAAAAGAAGAAATATTGAATAAAATGCAATAAAATGAAGAAAAACATAGATTGTTAATGATAGAAAATAATAAAAGAAGAAAAGAATAAGAAAAAAAACTTAAATAACAAGAAGAAGAAAAATAAAAATAAGCAGCTGCTTTACTAGATTAAAGAAAAAAAACAAAAGAATAAGCTTACATTAATTATTTAAGAAATAATACTAAATAAATATTAGCTGATTATTAACCTAGATAAACTGATTATCCTAAATAAAATTTAAAACCTCAATTAGAAAAAAAAGTATAAACAAATTACAATAATTTTGAAGCACTTGATCTAGAAGTATCTCAAGTTGCAAAAAATAAAAAATTGCCTTAAGAATTCTAAAAATAATGGGAAGATTTTGAAGTAATGAAGAAAAGTGAGCTTCTGGATAGTCTTGACTTAAGTATGGCTCAAAAATAAAAACCAATTCCTAATTAAAAAAAGAATGATTTAAAACAATTATTAGGATTACCAGAAGAATGTAGTGATGATGAAGAAGATTTATGGAAGAACACTTTGAAAAATGGATAATTATCTAAATAAAATTCAAAACCTCCTTTATCAAAACCTACTTAATGGGCAGAATAAGCTATTACTTAAGCTGATGATGTTTTGTCTAAAATGAGTCAAAAACAAGGAACTGAAAGAGATAAAAAAGAATTAGCTTAATAAAAATCATAATAAGAATCTTTAAATATTAAATAAAAGTAAAATTCTTCATCTGTACCAAAAAAATCTACTTCGAATAAAAATTCAGAATAAATGAAGATATTATAATAAAAAGAATAATAATTGTTAGCTTAATAAATGTTAATTTAATAATAATTATAATAAAATACTGCTGATAACAATTAGAATTATAATAATAACAATACTAATACTAATAATTAAAGAAAGCCTCCATAAAATATTAGAATAACCAATAAACAAATACATAAATAACCAAGTAGTGTTTAAGATGAACAAAATCATATTTAAGAATTTCTTAGGGTATTTATTTGTAATAATAATTATGATAGGAGGATCTTTAAAATATCAATGATATGGAAATGTAGATATAACTTGAATTAATGAATTTGAATAAAGAGAACAAATAAAAAATAGATTAAGTTTAGTAAAAATATGGAGTTAGAAATTTACAATCTTCTAATCAAGTGAATAGAATAGTGTTCGTTTAAAATTAATATCCAAGTATTGTCCATTAATATTTTAGTAAAGTCATAAGAAGATTAGATTGAAGCATCTTTATTAAAATTAGATATGATGCTTTAATAACCTCCTTAAAAACCAATAGAACAACCATAATTATAGTTTAATAATTAACAAGAACAATAATAAATAAACTACGCAAATCCTTTATAATAGAATACATAATCTAATAGTTAGTAATAATAAACTTAATAATAGTAATTAAATAATTAATATGGTTAATAATAATAACTAAGTCCTTAATAATATTAATAATTATTAGAATAGTAGAATTTACTCTAATAGTAATTAATAATGGCCTAATAATAAATTTAATAAATGTAGTAATAAGCTTAGTCTTCGAATAAAACCATAAATTAATAATAAGGAGAGTTTCCTCAATTCCCATCATATGTTCTTCATTAAGATCATTAATCTTTTGTTTAAACATTCTCAAATGGTATCCCTTAATAATAATAATCCTAATAATAATTATTATAATAGTAATAATAAAAATAATAAACGATCAATTCTAAACCAAGAAATGTTATTTCAAATGATAATTAAAGTATTTCAATAGTATCATCTTAATAAAATGATAAATATACATTTGATTTAGATTTTGGAATGCAAAAAAATGCATAAAATACTTATGCATAGTAAGCTTTAAAGAAAATGAGCCAAAAGTAATCATAAGTTAAATCGAATATTCCAATAGAGGAAGAAGAAGAGTAAGAAGAAGGCAAGATAGAAGTTAGAAAGGATTTAAGAAATCTTCTTTTTGATTGAAATACATAATTAGTAAAAATAATTCTTTATTAAAATTAATTTAATGAATAGTAATCTTATAAGCCTGTCTGCTTAACTTATGTAAGCATAAGACATTTAAAAGTATTTAATAAAAGATGTAAGATGAATAATTAAACTTAATAGTTCAATCGAACCACTCTAAAGTTGAGATACTTTGAATAAGGATATAATGATGGAAGACCTATTTCTTTGAATAAAGCTTATTTAGAGAGACAAGATGATGAGATTTACAATGAAGAGAGAATGAGAAAAGCCAAACCAATGTATAGATTAATGTTTGGAACTGAATTTCATATTAAAGAATTGTCAAATAGATTAAGAGTATTACTAAAAGAATTAGGTGTTCATGTAGCAGCCTAAGATACAAGAGGATTAAATAGTCAAATAACATTGGCATTTGTAGATCTTTTAGAAGAAATTTACATAATTTATAAATAGACAATAATGTAAGGAGAAGAGAGTTAATAATATTTTATGAAAAGTGTAATGAATGTATTAGCTACATATAGAGGATATGATTTTATTATTATTGAACCAAATTACAATGAAGTTTAACTTTAAATTCTTTATTCAACTATGTATGAAGTAGATAGTTCAATTGACAGAATTATGGCATAGACTCTACATTAAGAAGATGATTAATCTAAATAAATTATAGAATATGGAACATTTAATGATTTTATAAAACATTATAAGGATGTTATTAATATGAATCCATTAAATGTGTAATCTAATTGGGAAATATAATTTTAAGAAGAACAATAGTAGAAAGAAACTAATTAGATTGAAGTTATATAAGACAGAGAAAAAATTAATTATTTACAAGAATTTGATAAACAATTTCATAATGTTTTAGTAAAAGTATCTCCAGAATTTTGGCCTTTATTAGTATTTGATTTATTAAAGGATTTATGTGATAAAAAATTAAGTAATTAAAATTTGGAATGTAAATTTTTTGATATATTAAAAAATGTTAAAGCTGCATAATACTTATTAATTTATAGAAAAGAAATAGTTAAATTTTTAACTGAAAAGAAATTTTAGGATATGTAAAATCAGTAATAAAAGCCATAGATTTAAAATAATGGTATAGCAACATCAAATCATTAATTGTTAGCTAAAATAGGAATAGATGTTTAATAAGAAGGAATGTTAGGATTAAAAAAATAAGAATTTTAAAATTAACCAAAAGTTTAAACAACTTTTTAAGAAGGTTTAATAGAATTTGATCCAGAATAATATACAAGAATGGAATAATAAACTTTGGTTAGATATTTTCCGACTTCAACTAGAACAGATAAATTAGAATATTTATATATAAGAATTGATCCATTACCTAAAAAACCAATAAAAGAGGATAAATTAATACCAATTTAAGATCTTCCAGAATGGGCAAGAAAAGCATTTGATGGAACAAATAGTTTAAATATGATTTAATCATAAATTTATCCAAAAGCATTTTTAACTGAAGAAAATCTATTAGTTTGTGCACCAACAGGAGCAGGTAAAACAAATATAGCATTATTGGCAATACTTCATGAAGTATCTAAAAGAGTAGATGAAAAGGATAAAAGATTAAAAGATTAAGATTTCAAAATTGTATATATATCTCCAATGAAAGCATTAGCGAGTGAAATAGTTGAAAAATTTTAGACAAAACTTAGATATTTGGGAATAAAAGTAAAAGAATTTACAGGAGATATGTAATTATCTAAAAAAGAATTATAAGAAACACATATAATATTAACAACTCCAGAGAAATGGGATGTTATAACAAGAAAAACAAATTAAATAAGTGAATAATTAAAATTATTAATTATTGATGAAGTTCATTTACTTAATGATGAAAGAGGTCCAATATTAGAATGTGTAGTTGCTCGTACACTTTTATAAGTTTAAAGAGCTTAAAGACATATAAGATTAGTAGGTTTATCTGCAACATTACCAAATTATTGGGATGTTGCAATATTTTTAGAATGCCATAAAGATAGTGTTTTCTTTTTTGATCATACTTGTAGACCTGTACCATTATGTTAAAAATTTATTGGATGTAAAGAACCACATTAAGCACCTGCAAAGGGATAAAGAAGAAGAACTAAAAAAGATATTTAAAATGAATAAGCATATGAATTAATGAGTGAAGTAGTTAAGCACAATAAATAAGTATTAATATTTGTACATTCTCGTAAAGAGACAGTTGTATATGCAAAATGGATATTAGAAAGAGCTAGTAGATTAGGGGATAGACATATTATAGGTTAGACTAAAATAAATTGTACAAAAATTAATGATAATGAATTAAAAAAACTATTACCTTATGGATTAGCATTTCATCATGCTGGTATGTTAAGAGCAGATAGAAATTCAGTAGAGAGATTATTTTTAAGTGGAGAAGCTAGAGTATTAATAGCAACAGCAACATTAGCTTGGGGTGTTAATTTACCTGCATTTGCTGTTATAATTAAAGGAACAGATGTTTTTGATGTAAGTAGAGCAGATATGTAAAATTTATGTGTTTTGGATGTATAATAAATGTTTGGTAGAGCTGGAAGACCATAATTTGATGATAAAGGAGAAGCTACTCTTATTACTGATTTCAATAATGTTGGACATTATATGGGTATGTTAAATAATGCAAGTTATATTGAAAGTAAATTGTTGACATTTCTAAGAGAAGCTTTAAATGCAGAAATTGTTTTAGGAAATATTACTAATTATACTGAAGCATATAATTGGATGTGTCATACATTTTTAAGTATTAGATTAAGAAGAAATCCTTTACATTATGGTGTTTAAAAAGAATTCGATGATTTAGAATTAGACTGTGATACTTTAGTTTAAGAAAAAATTGAATAAGCTTTAAAATAATTGGATTCATTAAAATTGGTCAGATATGATACTAGAAATCATTTAGTAACATCAACAGATTTGGGTAGAATTGCTTCACATTACTATATAAAATGTGAAACAATGAAGATTTTGTGTGATGAAATGGGTTTGTCATTTGATTAATAAGAGAAATAAAAATTTAATGATAAAAATTAATATTAATTACTTAAGATTATTGCAAAAGCAAAAGAATTTGAGATGATAAGAGTGAGACCAGAAGAAACAAAAGAATTATAAAAGATATATGATGAAGGTTGGGCATTTGATGAAGATCCTGATATCAGAAGTGATTAATTTGAAAATGAGAGTGTTATTGATACTTAAGAAAAAGTTATAGCACTTATTAGTGGTTATCTTGTTAAAATTAATCTGGAAAATTATGCTTTAATTATGGATACTCACATAATTATTTAAAATACTATAAGATTGTTGAGATGTATGTTGGATATGGCAATAAAAAAAAATTAAGCATGTATGGCTTTGGAACTATTAAAATTATGTAAATTAATTGAAAATAGAATGGGTCCTGGTTAAAGTCCACTCTTTTAATTTAGTAAGGATAACTTTTCAGGTTTTAATACTAGAAAGATAATGAAATCTAAAGATGCTTATATGCCAAGAGCCTGGATAGGTGCATTGGCTGATACTACTATCGATGCATACAGAATGAAACATGAAGATGACTCTATTCTTGCTACAATATTAACAATTCCTTAGAATTTGATTTGTCAATTTAAAGTTTATTTAAATACTTTACCAGATTTGGAAATTGAATATAAGGTTAAGCCTATATCTTAAACTATTTTATAATTGATTGTTTTTATAACTCCATTATTTATATTCAATAGCAAATGGCATTTAAAAAATGAACCATTTTGGCTATTTGTTGATGATTCTGAAGAGTTATTACATTCTGAGGAATTTTTAATGGATATGGATACTATAATAAGAAAAAATACTATGTAAATATCATTTTATGTTCCATTTAATTCGAAATGTAAGTTTTATCATTTGACAGTTTAAAGTGATAGATGGATAATGTTAGATGGGGATTTATCTTCAGTTAAAATAGATTTATCAAAAGTATCAATGTAAGATGATTAAATAGATTTTACTGAACTTTTAGATTTATAACCTTTACCAGTAAGTGCATTAAATAATCCCGAATTCGAATAATTATACCATCAATATAAATACTTTAATCCAATATAAACATAAGTATTCTTTGGATTATATAATACTGATGATAATATATTGATAGGTGCACCAACAGGTTCAGGTAAAACAATAATGGCAGAATTTGCAATGTTAAGAGTATTCAAATAGTCACCATAATTTAAGGTGGTTTATATAGCACCTTTAAAGGCAATAGCAAAAGAAAGATTGAAAGATTGGACAAAGAGATTGAAAGAGATAAATAAAAGTGTATTAGAATTAACAGGAGATTATACTCCAGATTTATAAGCACTTTTAAAGGCTCATGTATTAATAACAACCCCAGAAAAATGGGATGGTATAAGTAGAAGTTGGAATAATAGAGAATATGTTAGATAAACATGTCTGTTAATTTTTGATGAAATTCATCTACTTGGTTAAGATAGAGGTTAAGTATTAGAAGTTATAGTTAGTAGAATGAATTCATTAAGTTATGATACAAATAAGAAAACTAGAATGATTGGATTATCAACAGCTATGGCAAATGGATTAGATGTCAGTAATTGGTTTGGAGTTAAGAAGGGTAGATTTTATAATTTTAAACCTTCTTGTAGACCTGTTCCTGTAACTATACATTTTAATGGATTTCCAGAAAGAGCCTATTGTCCTAGAATGGCTACTATGAACAAACCAGCATATCAAGATATTAAGAGATATAGCGATGGAAAGCCAACAATTATTTTTGTATCATCTAGAAGATAAACTCGTTTGACAGCTTTAGATATTATAGCTTTAGCTATGTAAGAAGGAAATGAAAAACAATATATCTAAACTACAGAATAAGAATTAGCCTAAATTTGTGTCAAAGTTGATGACACATAATTAAAATCTGTTTTGTAATATGGAATAGGAATTCATCATTCAGGTTTGGATAAAAATGATAGAACTATTGTTGAAAATCTATTTGTTTAAGGAAAAATTTAATTATTAATAGCAACATCTACTTTGGCTTGGGGAGTTAATTTTCCTGCAAGATTAGTTATTGTTAAAGGTACTGAATTCTTTGATCCAAAACTTAAAAAATATGTAGATTTTCCAGTTACTGATCTTCTACAAATGATAGGAAGAGCTGGTAGACCTTAATATGATACTGTAGCTACTGCTTGTGTATATGTTGAATAAAGTAAAAAGAATTTCTACAGAAAATATCTTAATTCTCCTTTTCCCATTGAATCAAGTCTACTTTAAGGTATTTCTGATCATATTAATGCTGAAATATCTTCAGGAGTTGTTAAGAATAATTAAACGTTTATAGATTGGATCACTTGGACATATTTCTTTAGAAGATTGGTCAAAAATCCCACATTTTATAATTGTTCTTCTACTGATAGTAAATAGATATAAGAATATCTAAATAACTTAATTGCCAATACTATTAGTGAATTAGTTTCATCAAAATGTATCACATAAGAAGATGGTTAATATGAATCAACCTTCTTAGGCAAATTAGCTGCCTTTTATTATCTTAAACATACAACATTAAAGCATTTTGATGAAAAAATATAAAAGGAAAGCAAATTTGAAGATTTATTATTGGCTTTAGCTTATTCTAGTGAATTTGATGAAGTACCAGTTAGGCATAATGAAGAACATTTAAATGAAGCCTTATCAAAAATATGTAAATTAAAATGTGATAAAAATAAAATGGACTGCCCTAATGAAAAAGCTTACTTGTTGATTTAAGCGCACATTTTCAGATTAAAATGTCCTATTAAAGATTTTGAGACAGATCAGAAACTTATTTTAGATTCTTGTATTAGAATAATAAGTTGCATGATAGAAATATCTGTTCATAAAGGTTATCTATAGACAACTATAAATATTATTTATATGTTGTAAACGATGGTTTAAGGTTTTGTAAAAAATGATGAGTAAATTTTAATGAATTTACCTCATTTACATAAACTTAAATAAGAATAATGTATAAACAGAGTTAGAACTATTAAAGATTTACTGTCATTTTTTAATGTAATTATATATATCTAATTTTTTAGCTTAGAGATTTTGAAAATTTTTTATAAACATATGTTCCTTAAAAAGAAAATATTGCTGAAATAATGAAAGCTATAAATGCATTACCTGATGTCAAATTAGTTTATACTAAAACTGAAAATTAATTAAAGGTAAATCTAAAAAATGAAAGCAAACCTGATAACAGGGTTTATATATAGAAGCTTAGCAAATAAAGAGAAGCTTCATGGTGGCTAATTCTTGGAGAAGAAGATCGTATTGTTTAAATGAAAAAGGTTTATTTGAAAAGCACAGCCAGTAAGGATCTTGATGTAGTTGATTGGAATAAAAATTACAAATTATATTTGATGTCAGATTCTTATTTGGGTTTGGATCAGATAATAGATATAAAATGATAAGTTCTTCTTTATTGTAATTATAATAATAAACTTGAAATATCTATAATAAATATTTGTAAGGAACGATTAATGTTCATTAACAAACTATAATTAATTTTATTTAATGTGATAAATCATCAGGTTTGCTTGGTCTTTAATATTTTAACTGTTATCTTTTGTTCTGTCAATACATATACAACTCCTCCCCATCCAGATAAGGCATCTCTATCACAACCACTTACTAAACTTTAACCAATGACTTCTTCTAATTCTTCTGGACTCATATCAGGCTTAAAAAAAGCTTCACATGCACCATAAATACTAATTATTATTTATAAATTCTATACTAATTTCCTCCTGTTCCTCCAACTTAGAAATCATCTAAATCAGATTTACATCCAATAGAATCATAAGTTGCTAAAATTGGTTTACCATTCTCTAATCCTGCTACTATTGGAGTAACAAAAAATGGGCCAAATCTTTTCTGTTAATTAAAGATTTATACCTTCTTTCATATAATGCTGATGCAACTAAATTTGCAAATGTTGTTGGTTTCATTTTTCTATTTTCTTTTAAATTGTATAAGTTGATTTCTTTTTCCATCAAAGCATAACTATATTATTAACATTAAATTTACAATGTATGAATATCTGTATTTAGACCTGATAATGCCAATAAAATATTGTCTTAAATCTTAAACACTTTTTGATAATTTGTTGTGATTGTAGACATTTATTAACCAAATCTTCTATCACAAGCTACAGCAATACAATTTTTCCCTTTCATTCCAACTATGGATCCACCATTATATTCAAAAATTCCAGACATTAGGATAATTTAATTATATATATTATATAAAATTTTATATTGAAAACTCATGCTTTATTAAACAATTTACACTTTTAAGTTATAGAACTTTATATATATAGAATTTTATCTAAATACATTCACACTCTAACAAATATCATTCCAAAAAAACTAACCAATATTTAATTTTATGAAAAAAATTTTATATTTTGTTTTGGATCAAGGACAATATTTTTCATGATAATATTTTCTCTCAAAAGCCTTAATAATTTTAATTATAAAGAAATATGCTTAATAGATAGAAGGGAACAACTGAAATTTATAACTAATAAGAACAGATGGCGCCTCTAAATATTAGAATGATGAAATAGATAAAGGTTTCAACTTGTGAAAAGAAAGCTGTATTAGATTAATTTAACATTACTTACCTAAATATTATAACTCGTAAATAACATTGTATTTAATAATCAAACAAAGGAATTATTGTAATTAATGATGATACAGGATGTATTAGTCTTATCATAAATTTAATATCAGAATTTGATCATAATTTATTTAAAAAAATCAATTAAGATTGTCCCAATTTATATTACTATAATTTTATATTGAAAACTAGAGTAATCAAAAAAGATGTTGTTTTTGATATTTAAACTATACAATAAGTAAATTAATCAGCAATGATCACTTATTAAATGATAAAGATTTTAACATGGGTAAGGTTATAGGAAGGATAGAAATAATAGATATAAACAAGAGGAGAAAATGAAGAAGATTAATAAATTCTTATTGAAGTGAGTAATTTGAATGAGGATGTAAAAACTATTGTTTTATATAGATCTTAACATACTTAGGTTAATATTCAAAATAAGGTAAAAGCTTAAATGAAATAATACAATATTTCAGAGTTCACAATAATATCGAACTTTAAGATATCAAGTAATTTATATATTTATAAATAGAAAATCAATTACAGTCTTATTAAAAGAGGGGAAAATAAAAAATGAAGGTGAAATTTATTGGCAAATTTTTCCTTAATGAATCACCTATATGTGTTTTTATTAATATTAGAATTCTAATTTAATGAACAAAGATTTATTTAATATAAATTTTTATAATTTATTTAATTTTTAATCTTTATTCAATCATCTAAAAATTAATAAGTATTATTAAATTAACATCACAAAAGAATAAATAATGGATTAAATACGAATAGAACAATAAAATTAAAATTTTTATAAAATAACATTATTATCAGTATTTTCCATCTGAAACTTCATCTTTTTTATTGGATTTTAATTATTTTTTAGTTTCACTGATTAAATTATTAAAGTGTTTTTTTTCACCATTCTCATCAATACTATTATCGTCTGACTCATATTCAAAATAAGATTATTCAGGGCTGGATTCACTTGATTAACCAAAATGACTATAGCTTCTATTACTTAAATCAGCTTGAGAATCTATAGATTTAATTTTTTTAATATTTTCTCTTAATGATAATTTAAAATATTTGACTCTAACATTCTTTTCTCGGTATTATTCACTTAATGTATCATCTCTAATATTAGATCTATTAACTTTTGCTAAAACATTTAATATGTCCTATAGAATATAATTAATATAAAACTTCTGGTTTTGAGGAATCAAGATCTTCAACAATTATTTTTTATAAATGCTCAAATAATTCTATATCCTTGCCTCTTGGATATATAGTGTGAAAATTAGTTCGATGATCCGTTTAAATAAATTGAGATTTTTCCATTTAGGTTAGCATTTTAATACTCCATGTATAAAGTTTTTGTTTCATGATTTCTGCTTTTTTTGCTTTTTCATCAATATTATAAAACTATTTGTAAAATTCTGAATCTACTCCTTTTTTGGTAGGTTTAGCAGTCATTTCCATAACCTATACTTCATCTTTTAACTATTATAATTTATTTCTAAATTTAAATCTGAAAATACTTTAAATTTTCGTTTTTTCTTTTTAAATGATCTATCTTTTTTTCACTTTCAGCAATAGTTCCTAATAATTAACCATATGTAGATTCTTTAGTTAAAAATTTTTAAACAACTTCTTAAGCTTCTTATATTCCTGTTGCTGTTTTTATCTCTTAAAATGCTTCTTCAACAATTTCAAATTTTTTCATTTCTTTTTGCATTTTATTCTTGAGAATAGAATGTACAACTTTATGAGCTAATAATAGTTTTCTCCATTTTTTCTAAAATAATGTTATATTATATTTACTTCATTAACATCTTTATCATTACTAGCATCTTCTGCTATTTATCTTTATTTCATCATTCTTTCATCTCTTTTTTCTTTAGCAGCCAATTATGCTTTTATTTGTTAATTATATTAGGCTATTTATCGTTTTCTATTATTTTTTTCAATCTCAATATTCTATAAATTTCTATTATATGATATACGTTCATCATTTCATCACATAACTTTCTTGTCATTTAATTAAGTTAAATAGACTCCCATTATTTTGAATCAGCTTATTGGATTTCTGCTTTTTTTCTTTCCAAAACTTATACCATTTCGTTAAACTTTTGCCTAAAACAAAGAATATCATGATTTATTCTATTTATCACAAGTTTATAAGATTTTTCATTCATTTAACTTTCTTCAAATCTTTATTTTGTTAATATGTAATCACTTTTTGATGTTTCTAATTCTTTTGTTAATCCTGTGGAATTGTTTATTAATTCAGCTTCTTCTAAACTTAATTTTTATATCTAATCCTATATTTTGAGAATCATAATTTACTTTGTATTGCTAAATCTCTTTATCAACTTTTAAAGATTTTGTACGATAAGTATCATATTCTTTTCTTATTTCTCCTAATTTCTAATGTACTTCTCTTTCTTCCCTCACTAAAAATAAAAACTATGTTATTGAGAGACTTTTACGCTTTCATTTTAATATTATGGCGAACCATTGTAATTATTTATAGAACCTAAAATAATACTCAAGTCTTGTAGTCTTTTATGATTATTTTTCTTTACTTTACAGCTTTTTTTATTGATCTCAAAGCAACAACTTATGTACTTCCTAATCTTTCTGTTTTATCTCTTGGAGATTCCTTCTATAACGAAATATCCTTTTCTTAAAAATTATGTTTACATCTGTTTGTTACATAAATTCCAAAATAAATTAAAATAATATAACCCTTTTTATAAATTTTTATAAAGGGATAAAGAGAAAAAAAACATATTATTCTACTTTATTTTGACTAAGAGTTAAAAAAATAAATGTAATATAATTTCTTATTTTTCTGTTGATTAAAAATAACAATAAATTTTAATCAATAAAATATGAATGTTTTAGTATACACTTCAAAATCTGATCAAATATTAGATTTTTCATAAAATCACCAATCACAACTTTTTCAATATAAAATATATATTTTAATGATAATTTTAACTGAATAATGCTTTATTAAGATTAGAGAAGAATGGTTAATCAAAGTTAATTAGACAATTCAAAATTCATTCGACCTAGATCCATTTCAAATAATGCAGTATTATTTAATATGGATACATAACAAACGAAATATAAGACTGATATTGCTACAAATTATTAAGTTTCAATAAATGAAGCTAGGTAAAATAGTTAAAATCAAATAAACCATTCTTTTACTTAAGGAGGAGAAAACAATCCCAAAATTCTTAATTCTCATAATCATTATGATTTTAAAGGATTAATGAAAAGTTTTCATAACATTTAGAATACAAAAGAAAAAGTAAAGGAAAGATAAAATAATTCAATTCAAGACAAAAACTAATTAATTTAAACTAAAGATACCTTTTCTTAAGAAAAATAATCAAAAACATTACATAATTCCTAAACGAGATAAATTAAATAAAATGATTAAGAAAAAGAAGAAATTTGGAGATTAAATAAAACTGAAGGAATCTAATGTAATAATAAAAATACCAAAGAAAATAAATAATTAAATGACTCTGATATTAGATAGAGAATAAAAAATTACCCTTAAAAATCATCAAGTCCTTAACTTAAAACAAATACTAGACCTAAATCGTCAATGGAGGATAAAAGTGTTACTATTATATCATTATAATTAAAGGATATGAAAGAAAATGTATAATCTAAGGATATTAAAAAGATTTGTTAGGATATGGGTTATCATATGGTTAAATTTGATAGAAATTATGATAAAATTAATAATACAACTAATGGATAAGGATGTTTATAAATAAGAGGAATAAGCAATGAAAATAAATTTATTAATTTATAAACAAATTTAAGCAAAAAAGGAATAAACTTAGCAGATTAAAATTAAAATCTTAAAGATTTTATTTCAAATAAATATTTATTAAAAAAATAGGAACATAATAATATTGAGACTTAACCTAATTTAAATTAAGACGAAAAATTGTTTAATAACTTTTTAAAATTTTAGAGAAGATAGAAAGGATAATTTATTTGATGATTTCTTATTATATATATTATTTAAAAATACAGCATTTTCTATATTAACTGCCCTTCTTTATATAAATGACTTAAATATAGTGAATCAATTGTAATTTTAAATAAAGTATAATTAAATAGTTTTACTATTATTTATGATAACATAGTACCGTTAAAGCTTTTTTTCTTAGATTATTAAATTTATCAAAAATGCAAATTTTTAATTTATAGAGAACAGGAAAGTTCAAATAGTTGATAGAGTAGTAAAAATCTGAAATTTAGTAAACATAAAAGTTGTATCATTAAAAGTTTGATATTTTGGAACAGTTAAAAGCATATAAAAGCAATGATTAAAAAGAGAAGTATCAAACAACTCTTATATTTTAGATCGAACAATTAGATGAAGATTAAGTAATTAAATTTACCAAAATTAATGAAAAGAATATATTCAGAGAAAAAACTCAAAGTTAACAGTTAATTATAAGGAAAACAAAATGAAAAATCTGAAATTAGTGTTACTAAATCTAAGCAGCATTCAACAAGACTTAAGACTAATGATGAAATATCAATTATAAAGCCTAAATTAGCTCATATAGCATCAACAGATAGGATTTCAACAGAATGTAAAGAAACAAAAGATTATCTGAATTACACTTTCGGAACTTAATTCAGACTTCGAGCTACAAATATATCACATAATAATTGTAAAAGTATGATGGAGTAAAAAAGATCTACTTCTTAGACAAGTAGAATAATGACTACATCATAATAAAGAGTTATTAACAAAATTTTTTAATGAAACTAATTTATTTATAATATAATTTTATTATGAATTAGTAAAGTTTCGTTTAAGTAAATTAAGAACATGATTAAATTAAAAAAAGAGTCAATTCACTTAAATTTTAATTAAGAGATATAGATTAGAAAAATTTCATATTGAATAGCAAATTAAAAGATCTTAGATAATTATCACCAAATGGTAATAAATCACCTGTTGCTTAATTATAAGAATAATTAGGTTTGGATAGAAAATTTATTATTGAGTAATTTAAGCCAATCATTGAGAAAGAAGGAATTTATGTAAGAAATGAGAGATTAAAAACAGAATCATATTTACAGTAATCAAAAAATATAGAAATTTAACAGAAAAAAAAGAAAGTGAGATAAATTGAAGTTTATGATTCAGAAATAATAAAAAGGAAGGCTGAGTTCTATGAAAAAAAAATTAATGAAGTTCGATAACGATAATTGTAAGAAATGGAAATGAATAAATTGATAGTTAATAAGAAATTGATAGAAATAAATAATTTAAAGAAATAAGAATAATTATTATTAGGAGAAATCACACTGTATTATATATAGAGATTAATTTAGGGCAAAAAAAAAAGAATAATCGTTGAATAATAAATTTTCTAATGTAGTACTTTCATCTGAAAATAGTATAATGTTACCAACAATTTAGAAAACTAATAGTAGAATGAGTTAATAATCTAATTCTAAAAATAGACAACTGTTAGGTAGTCATTCTGTTCAAAGATCTGATAAACTGTAAGATAGATTTTTAAAAAGTGATACAAAACAGAATTATAATTCTTTTGTAAATAATAATGAGGATAGAAGATTAAAGAATGAATAAAGAAGAAATTCTTAATCAATAGATTAATTGAATATTGGTTGTTAGACAAGTTTTCTTATGACAGATAAAAATTAAGATAGTATTCAATATTCATAAAATTTTGATTCATATTGTAGTAACAATTAAGATTAATCTTTTGAGATAACTTAAAAAAAAAAGTTAAAATGTCAATTTAAAAAATGAAATATACTTATTGATATAAAACTAAATAGTATTTATTTAAAATAAATTTCTTTTGGATCAACTATTAAGTAATAAAAAATTAAAAAAGAAATTTGAGATTAGATAAGCACATTTGTTAATATCTATATATTGTTATTATCATATTGATTCTGAATTTGAAAAAATAAAATTAAATTAATTAAAAGGATTCAATGGGCAAACAATATGCTAGAGAACCAGCAGTTGCTAAAAAATCAGCAAAAGCTAAAGCAAGTGATTTGAGAACACACTTTAAGAATACATATGAAGTAGCTAGAGCAATCAAAGGATAAACTCTTGCTTAAGCACTTAAATATTTACAAGATGTCTTATAGCATAAGAGATGTGTACCATTTACTAGATTTAATGGAGGCGTAGGTAGAACAGGTTAAGCTAAAGAATTTGGCAGATCTTAAGGTAAATTAATTAAAAATATAATTTCTATAGGTAGATGGCCAGAAAAGAGTGTAAGAATTGTATTGTCACTTTTATAAAATTTGGCAGCTAATGCTTAAGTTAAGAATTTAAGTAATGAAAAATTAATCATTAATCATGTTTAAGTTAACAGAGCTTAAAAAGGCAGACGTAGAACATATAGAGCTCATGGAAGAATAAATCGTATATTATTTTATTAATTATTTATAGCATTCCTTTCTTCAAATGCACATATTGAAATATGGGCTGCTGAAAGAGATGAAAATGTTAAGAAAGAAACTAATAATAAAGTTGTTGCTCGTTAATCTAGAAAGCAAGTTGCTAAGTAAAGATTAGCAATTGGTGCATGAGAATACATTAATATTAGTATAATATCTAAGTTAATATGTTTTTCAATTTAATTTATGATAAAATAATTAATTGTTTTAAATTTTATGTATTTGTTACAAAAGAATTGGTATTCATAAAAGATGAATTAGAAATAGGAAATATATATAAATTAAGAAATAAATAATAGAGAGAACAGCAGTTTAATACATTAAATAATTCTATAGAGTTATTACTCGTATAACTCAACTCTTTTATTCAGAATCTAGGGCAGGGAAATCATTAGCATTCAATGTATTAGGCTTAATATTTTATTTTGGAGTCTTTTATAATACTGTTTTTGGAATCAATTAATAATTTTATTATTATTGCTATTATTATGACTATACTTATTATTATTATTATTAATGATGAACTTCATTTTTTTAGACATATTACTAAAAAATAATAAATATTTACATTATTTCCTCTATCTCTTTGTCCTCCTCTTCTATCATGAGTTCTTCCTCCTCTTTCATTTCTATCTTATCTATCTTATCTATCTTATCTATCTCCTCTATCTTATCGATCATTTCTATCTCCCTTATCTTTATTCTGATATTTCTCTTCATGTCTATCATCTATTTTTTCATTTCTATAATATCCATAATTTCCTCTTCCTCTATTTCCTCCTCTAGGTCTAGATTTTTAATAGAGATGATCTTTCTCTTATTCTTCATATTAATCATTTCGTTTATATTCTTATTAATCAAAATCTTATTATTCAATTTTCTTAGTCATCATTTAACATTTTTTTGAATTTATTTATTTATGAAATTCATCCAAATAATCAACATTTTACATTATTACAGAATCTATTTAAAGTTCTACTTTCTTAGACATCAAAAAATCAAATATTTCAACTGCATAACCCTCTGATTATGATGTTAATATTAATTTGACATAACTCTTGTCAGCTTAATATATTTCTTCCTCATACACTAATTCTTCTTTAACAAACCCAGATTTTTATAATGTTTCTTTTATTATTGCAACTTAAGGACCTGGAATTTTTATTTATATTCTCTTTCTCTCTGTTGGAAAATAAGGTCGTATTATTAACATTTAATGATCGAAATTCCATAATTATTTATTGAATTTATTCAAAATCTATTAATTCTAATATATTCTATACATCAGTTAAGATTAAATGATATTTTTTACGAGTGTTTAATTCGTTTTAGACATATTAGCTTTTAATCGAATTTTCTCTCTATACCACTACATATTGTAGCAAATACCATTCTGGCTTCAATATATCAGTCTCGAATTTCCTAACCAAATACTCATTATTTAGTAAATTATCGTATTTAAACAATTCAATCATCTAATATATTATACATCAATTAAATTTACAGCTTTCTCCAGTCTTGAATATTAGTCTTCTGGCTAACATTATATTAACATATTTCATACCTTATCAGATAAAATTTCATTAGCAATCATTAGTATACAACTATTGATGCAAATTATTTATCTATTTAATTTTCATCACAAAATAAGAAACTCAAATCAAATTAACATATTATAATTAACACAAAATAACTATCTGACTTCGAAACCATTAACCAAAATCAAGTTTGGAGAATGACCTATTCTATTCAATAATAAATTGTAATCTTTATTCATTCTTAAATTCAAAAAATCATCATTTTACTATTTATATACAATAATAAAAATATTTTTAGAAACATAATTATTTTTATTCAGAATAAAAAATAAATCAGACTTAAAATTTTCAAAAACTTGCTTATAATCTTATTTTATATAACCAGTTTTATCAAAATTATAATTTTTAATAAATTTTTAATGTCAAAATGATTGTTTATCTAACACATAATCTTAATAATATTAATAAAATTGAGCAATATTTAAGAAACTTATCATAATTTAAGCATAATTCAATACCTCATACTCAATAAATATTTAAAACTTTTATATTCAAACTTATATCTACAATAAAAGGTTATTTTTATTATTTTATTTAAAAGGCGAAAATTCATGACAAAACAAATTGAAATAAGAATCCTTATGGCTTTATAATCTTGTTATAAAACTCTATTCTCATATGCACATCTTTTTGCATATAAAAATTTATGAAAATCTTTTTAATCTTTATACAAAAATGAAAATCCATGACTATATTCTAAAGTTATAACCATATTTCTATATGATGTGCATTCTCTATAGCAAGATTCTAAATGTAAAGGCATCGAAATGCTACGGTTTTTTATATTGATTAATTTAAGCACTTGCTTATTTATAAGAGTTATTCAAATTTATTAATAAATAATTCAAATTATTTATTAAGATAATTCATTAAACAATATTTTGGAGAGTAAATATTTGAAACCTTAATTGCATTTTGATTAATATATTTTTAGACAAAAAAAAGTAAAAAATAAAAATAAAACTAAAATCTATTAAATTTTATTATTCAAATAATAATTAACTAAATTTAAGCGGTTATTAAATGAAAATTTTATTTTAAATCTTTAAGATTTAAAGAGCAGAACTATTTCAATTTTTTTTTAAATTATTTTAAGAAGTAAATTTATTTCATTTTTAATAATTTATCAATAATTTTAAATGATATGGATTAGATTCAAATAGCCATTGATATTCTTTAGAGAAATGTAAAAGTAAAAAGAAATTTAAGTTATGTTATCATCAGAATCTTTTTCCTAATGATATGATTCTTAGTTAGATAGTAAATATTAACCATAATGACATATTTTATTTAAGTACAATATTTAAATTAAAAATTATTTGAAGTGGTATCCAATAGAGACAGTTTTAAATAATTTAAATTTTAGAAGGTTTGATGAATTGTCCAAATAAAATAATATTACAAAAAAATTAAATAAAATATAATTATGATAATTAGGAAAGTATTATAAAAGGGATTCAGCACACTTTATAATTTGAAATAATTTAGACATTAAGAAATTCCACAAAATGTAAGTGTAGATAGGGAATTTGGAGACACAGTATTATAAAATGGAATAAGGGTATGTACAGAATTTTGGCCATCTGAATTAGCACAGTAATTATAATATATAAGTTAAAAGCATTACAATTTATATCAAATGTGGAAGTAGAAATGAAACAGAAGCAACAAGTGGAACAGCACATTTTTTGGAGCATTTACATTTCAAGGTAGTGTAGACACTAAACATTTAAGGGAACTGGTAAAAGAAGTAGAGATCGATTAGAATGTGATGTTGAGAATTTTGGTGGATAATTGAATGCTTATACTTCAAGAGAGAATACATCATATACAATAAATGCATAAAAAAATAAAGCTGAAAATGCTGTTGAAATTTTAGGAGATATGCTTACAAATTCAATTTATGCGAAATCTGATGTAGAAAGAGAAAGACATACTATTTATAGAGAATTATATGAGACTAGAAAAATGTAATTTGAAACTTTGATTGAAATATCTCATCGTTCAGTAATGATTTATTTGTGATTAAAAGGCTTATAAAAATCATTAAATGTCATTACCAATCTTAGGAAAAATTTAAAACATGTATTCCATTACTAGAGAAATGATTGCAGATTATCATAAAAATAATTATTATGGAGAAAATCTTATAATCTGTGGAGTAGGTAACATTAAATAAGAATAATTATGTGAATATGTTACTAAACATTTTAGCAAAATTCATAAGAAAAATTAATAAAATAAATAAGAAATTCCAGTCAATTTTTAAAATGAAGTATTTCTAATGTAGAGTGAATTAACAGAAGATATTAATGTAGGTTTATTTTATAAAGGACCTGAATGGACTGATCCTCATTATTATCATTTTTTAATTTTATAAAGACTTTTAGGAGATAAACCATCAAACTTTTTAGAAGCTGCAATATTTGAATAATCAACTTTAAATTCATTTTAAAAGCTTTTATTAGATTATCCAGAAATTACAACTTAAAAGGCTGTATATACTCCATATAAAGACACCGCTTTATTTGGAAACTATTTTGTTGTTAATCCAAATTAATTAGATTCTTGTATTGAAGTGTCTAAGAAAATCTTTGAAGATTACGCAAATTAGATATCTTCTGAAGAATTGTAAAGATCAAAACGAAGACTTTTTATTGAATTATGTTAACATGAAACAGGAAATGATATTTCATAAGCTATTGCAAATTAAATACTTTATTTTGACAGAAGAGTTTATAGACAAGAAATTGCATAGAATTTAGCAAATGTGACAGAAGAAGATATTTAAAATTGTGTTAAGAGTTGGATATTAGGCAAGTAACCATCTTTAACAATATGGGGTAATATTGATCCAGTTTTAAAAAAATACAAATTTGATGCAAGTTAAGTTGGAACACATTGATATTTGTTAAATAAATTTAAATATATATGAATTTGATATTTTAGTTTATAAAATAATAATATTAGTTATTTCTTAAGATATTAGTTAATTGAATTAGATTATTATTATTATTTTAATATATACTAAATAATAAAAAATAATATCTTATATTATTATTTTTTAATATAATGCTTATTGTTTATCATTTTTTCCTTGAGCTTCTTTCTCTATCAATATTTAATGTGACTGGTTTTAATAAAACAGGTCTTGCTATAACTTTCTGATCAATAATTGTAGGTTTAATTTCTGCTTGTTCTATCGATTTAATTTGTACTTAAGGAACAGTAATTTATCTAATAATTTTAGAAAATAAAAACATAGCCTAAATAGATTGTTAGAGAGGAGTAGGTTTAATTTTTGGTTATTAAATTTCTTTGACTAAAAGAGGAGGTATTTTAGTTGGACTTAAAGGTACTCCAATTTTTAATTCTAATTAAGATCTTGGATTGATTGAATCATCTTCTAAAAATGCTTTGACTTTTTTTGCAGATTTCTTTTAAGCTTTAATAGTAATGTGAATATCATTATATTTTTTGTTTTAGAAATGACTTATTATAATTTATATATAAGTAATTACCTAATAATTTACTTTTTGATGTTTTCAGCAATTTCATAATCAGAAGTTTTAAAAATTCCATATTTCAACCCATGATCTTTGAATAATAATTTAATGAAATACATGTAAATAGTTCTAATATTTCATTATTAAAATTGACAGGTAAGAATCTCATAACAACAGTGATTTCATTTTTATTGACTTATTTATCAATATATTTGAGTTAAGCAAACTAAAAAGATAATAAAATAAAATATAACTTCTATATTATCACCAAATGCCTTTCTATATTTATGAGATGAAGTCACTAGATTGTAATAGACATATTATGCTCCTTTATCCTCTTTCATTCGAATAATAATTGATAGCTTGCCTGCATAGCTGCCAAGCTAAACTCGTTTAAACTGTATGAAGTGCTTATCCTTAAACCGCAATTCATAAAATTGTATACTATTCATCAAAAAATTCATTTAAATCTAGATTGTCTATGGCCTCTTCATCAATATTCATTATTATTATTGATTTTTATGATTCCCACTCTTGATCCACTCGATTACTAATTATTATTTAATATTACTTTTTCTAAAATGGTTTTGCTTCCAACTTTATGGTTTGATTACATTCTGTATCAATCACCATGGAAACAACATCATCTACATTTAATCTTTTTTAACGATTCTGTTCACACATAACACTAGATTCCCCTGAACTCTCATCGTATGATGATTCAGGTCTTAGATATCGTTACTTCTCAATATTATTTAGATTTTTTAATTGTGACCCAACACTCACTAATTTGTTTCTATCCATTTTAATAATATCCATACGTATTTTCAGATTGAATAGTGAATTCTGTCTGAAGTCCTTAATTTAGAAATTGATTCCTACGAAAATCAACCAATTATTTTGTAAGCTAATACATTATTATTATTAATATCAAAACTATTTTTAATAAATACTCTTTTACTCATTAGAATATCTTAATTTATACAAGCTATAACTTCCATAAATACAGTATACTACATATAATAATCATAAATTACCTAAAACCAAAACACCCACTAAAAATAGAATAGCGCCAATCCACAACCAATGTTCATTTCTAGAAGTTATAATTGCCTATTATAATTAGATTTCTATCATTTATTTTTTTTCATCGTTTTCTAATCATTTAAACTATTTACATACCTACTATTTCTAATTCATATACGCCAGATTTATGATACTCTTAAGGATAACATATTAGTTCAGGATTTAATTTTTAAAAAGTTACCTAATACATATATTATCGACTCAACACATAATGATTCTCATTACCAATCATCAAATCCAATATTTACATAGGATTTGCCAATACGTTGTAACTATTTTCATTGATATTATTTTTAATTACAGCACTATTTAATTATTCTCTTATTCAAAAACTCCTACATTACTTATTGCTATTATTATATCTTGTTTAACAACATCATATAGGTTTTGTATATTTTTAATTTCATACACCTTTTCTGTACCATCATATTTTACTAATTCGTTATTTGTGGTTATGTATATATCTTCATTTTCTGTCATTAAAACTGAAGTTATATTTTAATATAATCTTTTAAGTAATATTTTCCTATTATAAACCAATTGTTCAAATTCATATTTATATATGTATATAACACTTGTTTGATTTTATTATGCTACAAAAACAAGATTCTTATTATCAATAATTCTAAAAACATCAACTGATTTAATGGATATAGTTTCTATTATTTCATTGTCATTAAAAAATAATTCTTATCCTTTAAGAACAATATACCTTTCTTTAATCAGTTAAACATCTTTTAAATTCTCAAGTTAGTATTCAGATACAGTCTCTAAAAGTCAATAAATTATTACTTAAATCTTGAATAATATATACAAGCTTAGTATCAAAACAATAAATAGCAACGCTTTATGTGTTATATAACATTCTACATTTTTTTGATTCAAATTTGGATAATGTTAAAATAATACTCTATTCATGATTTAATAATTATCCTTTGGAATCAAGGATTAATATAGCATCATTTTCTACTTTTGCAAATGTAACTGCATCGTTTTAAAATTCAGATTTGCTCAAAATATTTTATACAATTTTTCCTTATTATATATTACAAAACTTTGTAGCTTCTCCTTTTATGGCAATTTTTGTTCCTAAAGGTTAAATAGAAATTACCTGGAGAGAAAGATTAAGAATAATATTCTAAAGGTTCTAATTCAAGAGTCTAAGTATAGACTGTCAAAAAAAATGGAATTGCAATTAAAAATTACATTAATAAAATTCATGTTTTTGAGAATTATTAAGTAATACCAATTCAGTCAAATAGGAAGAATAAAATAGAAATAAAGAAATCATATAAAATACTTTTCTAAGCCGATCATCGAAGTTCAATATATTAATTTAATTTAGGGTCAATATGGTGTAGTTCCAGCTCGTGCAGTCCCATCAAATATTCCAAGACCTAGTTATATAAGTATATTAAAAAAATTAAATAGAATAGATGAGACAAAGCCTGTCTATGGAATTTATGAAGGAGCTCCTGTAGTTCATAATAATGAAATGATTCAAAGTAAAAAAGTTGCTTTAAAATTAGAATTAAGAAAGGCAGCCTAAATAGCAGCAAAAACTGCTTATGTAGCTTAATAATCAGTCAAAAAAGGAATGACAACAGATGAATTAGATAAAATAGTACATGAATACATAATTTCACAAAATGCATATCCTTCTCCAATAGGGTTTATGGGTTTTCCAAAAAGTGTTTGTACTTCTGTAAATGAAGTGTGTTGTCATGGAATACCTAATTTAAGACCTTTAGAATAAGGTGATTCTTTAAATATTGATGTGACCATATTTTATGATGGAGTACATGGAGATACAAGTGTAATGGCATAGATTCCAGAAATTAATCCTGAAATTACTAAATTAATAAATACAACATAAAAAGTTATAAATTATTTGTACAAATAGAATAGGCTCTTTATGAAGCTATTAAAATTTGCAAGCCAGGATAGAAATTCAGTAAAATTGGAGATATTGTTGAAGAAGTGGCTGGAGAAGAAGGTTTCACTGTTTGTGAATTATTTACAGGACACGGAATTGGTGAATTGATGCATATGCCTCCAACCATAATTCATAATTGTATATATTGAAAACATGTAGTTAATGACTACCCTGGTGTAATGGTTCCTGGAAATGTATTTACAATAGAACCTATTCTTTTGATGCATCATGATTAATATTTAATGTGGAAAGATAATTTTACTGTTGTTTCTCCAGATAATCCTAGTGGTATGAAATCTATTTTATATTGTTAGCTTAATGGGAACATATGATTTTAATAACTGAAAATGGGTACGAAGTCTTAACAAAAAGAGAGGATGAGACTGGAATATGACTAATATTTTAATAATTATTTTAATGAAAGTGTCCCTTTAAGATTTTGGTTTTCATTAACCTAATGCTCCAGAAATTAATACACCGAGATCTTTAGAGGCTTGTAGAAGAGAGGGAATTAGCCCAAATGAAATTGTAAAAGTTTCATTTGAGGAATATTAAAGAAAGTATAGGCTATCTAATTTGGATGCTAAAGGAATAGAAACTTATTATAAACATTTTGAAGAGAAGAGGGAAGAAAAATATAGAGATCTTATTAAATAAAGACATATTGTATTAGAAGATGAAAAGACAGGTAAAATAGTGTAACAATTATATATAGGTTTATGGAGTCCTGATGGATTAGGCAAAAGTAAAATGATATCAAAATATTCTCAATAAGATGCTTCATCTTTAATTGAAAAGGAGAAGCAATAAATTGAAAAGATTAAGAAGAAGTAACAAAAAGAAATTGAAAATATGCTGGAGTTTGAATTAAAATTATAAGAAATTAAAGAATAAAATGAAAAGAAATTGTAGGATGAAAAGGTTAAGTAGAAATAGAGAGAATTAGAATTAGAAAGAAAAAGAGCTTAATAGGAAGAAATTAAAAAACAGAAGGAGTTGCAAAAGTAACAAAAAAAAGAACAAGAGGAATTGGCCTTAAAAGAAAGAATGAAATTAATTGAATAAAAAGAATAAGAGCGTATTAAATAAGAGGAATTAAAATAAAGATTAAGAGAAGAAGAAAATAAAAAAAAAGAAGATGAAAAGAAAGCATTACAAGAAAAATTGAGAAAATTAAATGAGGAAAATATTAGATAATAAATGGAAGTATTAGAAAAAAGAAAAAAAGAAATGGATGAAAAGACTGAATAAAGAAAAAAGATGATGGAAGAATAAAAAGAAAAAAAGAAATAAGAAGCAGAAAAGGCAAGAATAGAAAATGAAGAAAGGATAAAATAAGCAAAAGAAAGAAATGAATAAGAAGTTTTAAGAGTTAAAGAAGATGTTGAAAAAAAATTATAAATTAGTGAATAAAAAAGATTATAATTTGAGGAAGAAAAGAGAAAAAAATTAGAACAACAAAAAATTGAAGCAGAATAACATGCTGAAATGATAAAGAAGGTAATTGAATAAAATGAATAAATGGAAATAGAGAAAAAAAAAGAGTATTTAAGAAAGATTGATGAAGCAGAAGAAAGAAGAAAATAATTAGAAAAAGAATAAGAAAAAGAAAAAGAAAAGAAGAAATAAGAAGAACATGAAAAAGAATAATAAAGACATCAAGTATTATTATAGAACGAGTAAAGGTAAAAAGAGAGAATTGAGGAATTTTTAAGAAAGTTTTCAGAAAAGGATGAAAATCTATAGAAAATTTAATTAGAAAGATCAATACAAGTAACTGATAAACGAAATTAAGATACTTTAAAAAGGATTGATAAAAAAGACAATGTTGAAAGAATTATGAAAAAATAAGAATATGATAGAATGAAATTATAAGAAAAACTAAATGAAAAAATGGAAAGAGCAGATAAAATATAAGAAGATTTGGATTAATTATTATTATAAAGATAAAATATGAGAAGAGAAATTGATAAACAAAAAAGAGATCTTTTATTGAAATTAGAGAAAATAAGAGAAGGTAAAATACCTGCTTCTGAAATCTAAAAATAATTTGGTATAACAACTAATGATTTAAAATAATCAATTCATGAAGAATCAAACTATGCTAGAAAATCCTAATCTTAATCTATTAATAAAAGCAATAAAAAATTAATGACTTTGACAAAACCTTTTAGTACTATAAGATCATCTCAAATTTAAGATAAACTTCCTGATATTAATTCATCATCCCCTCAATTATTAGAAACATAGAATAATTAATAAAATACAAAATCAATTGAATCAGTATAATAGCTCTAATAATAACCTTTAATTTAATAATGTAAATTATTTATTATTATTCTTAAGCAGAAAAAAAATCTCCAAAAAGAATTAAAAAATAAGAAATAGTCAAATCAAAGCCACTTGAACCACCTAATCCAGAAGTCTTATTTGAGCTAAATTAAATAATTTAAAGATAAAACTAGGAAATAATGAGAGTTTTCATGGAAGAATAGGCTAATGAAAATAGAAGAGATGATAAATTAAAAAATTGTAAATCAGAAAATAGAGCAAAGTTAGAAAAGCTCTATAGTTTAGAAAGATAAAAAGCCCAATAAAGAATTCAAAAGCTTTAAGAATAGCACTAATACGAATAATAATAATTTAAGTTAGCTCACAATCTTATTGATTGATTTTATTTTATTTAATATTTAAGTGAAATATTTTAATAAAATACTTTATTTATTAATTATCATAAATACATAATTTTAATATTTAAAAAATAAATTAATTCGTTTTAGGATTAAATGTTATTCTAAACTATTTTTTTAAAATTTCTTTTATATTTTTGTAGTAAACCCCAAATTCGTAAATGTGTTAGTGATACTATTTATAAAGGTTTCAACACTAATTGAAAATACTCAGCCAACCAAAATTATATTTGATTAATAAATTTACGACTTTACTCATTAATAAATGGATTTATTAGCTATTTTGATAAAATAATATATTTATATAGTTTAAAATGCAATTCTTAAATTAATATATATTTAGATTTGGATACATAAAAATTATTTTATTCTAATACTACTTAAATAATTCCATCGTTCTTGTAATAATTAAATTAACAATAAATCAAATCAATTTATGATATTAATTTAATTATATGGGTTGTGCATGTTAAAGTTTATAGATTGCATCTAAACAAATTTAAAATAATTGTAGTTTAGACAGTGAATGCAATTCAATAAAAAGAGCAATTTTTGAGCATCCAAGATAAGTTTTGGATTCAGTAAGTTCAATTTCCTCATATTCTGATTAATATTCTTCGCGTCCTTTGCAAACTGTAGGTTAAATTAAAACATAAGATTGGATTTGCTTAAATAAGAGTGATAAAAATAAAATTGCAAGAAGAGTTATTAGTAGTTTAAATGAAAATAGTTTAAGTCCACTCAAAAAGGAAAATGAAAACACTTTTTCTGATTTATCTGTAGAATTGATTGCAGATGAATAAGTAAGATTAATAATACCAACTAAAATAAAAAGGTATTTAAATAGAAGAAGAATAACTTCAAAGGAGGATTTATTGAATAAGGTTAAGAAGATGAAATTCTCAGAAAAATTCAAAAGAAGAAAGACTTGATGTTTATATTTTTGTATTTTATAATAATTCAATCTCTCTTAATAAAATGATGTGTTATTTTATGCTACACCTTTTTTTATTTAATTAATCCAAAGTAGAGCTCTGGATAAATGATTAAACCAAATCCAAAGAAACTGATAAATCCAGTTTATAAAGGTCTTGATTTAATTCCTTTGACTGCTGCACCGATAGCCAAATTAATAACAGAAAGTCCAACTAAAACATTGAATCTTTGTTCTGGTTCTAAGTTTGTCAAAATTGTTGCCTTAAATCCTTAGATGGATCAATAAATTTACTTGTTAAATCTTCTCCGAATTCATTTAGTGGTTGATTTATAAAATCAAAATAACCCATATTTAATTATATTAATGCAAATTCAATATAAAAAATGACAATCTGAATAGTATGCGAATAAAAATTTTATCAATTAAATAAAAGTTATTGATAATAATATGAATGATAGTCAACGAAATGCTTGTATAATAATCATAAATTTTCAATAAAACCAATCAAAATTTTATTGATAAACTTTATTATTTATTTATTAACGGAAAATATGAATAAAACAAGATCAAGTTTTGCTACTTTAAGAACAAAAACACAAATTAATTTAGCAAGTTAAGGAACCCTTCCTTGTCCATCACATTCTTCTTTTAATATTTCTCATGTTTGTTTATGTACAACTTGTACGTAAACAATTTCATTTTGTTCTGAATGTCTTTTCGAAACTTAACATTAACAACACTTAGCTAAACATAAGGAGCATATTGTTGGATGGAATGATTTAATGATTCTTTGTAGAAGGTAAAGTGTATCAGGTAGATTGGGAGATGAACCTTAAAAAGAATTAAATTAAATAGTACTATCAACCTAGGCTCATTAAGCTAGTTTTAAAACCTATATTAAAAATTAAGAATAACTAATTAATAATGATTTTGATGGATTAATTACTAAATTTACAGAAATGATAAATAAAGTAAAGGCCGAATTTATGGCTCCTTATAAAAATTATTTACAAGATCTTGTCGATATGGGAACTATTTTAGAAAAGTTGGTTTCAGATTATTACTTAGAAAAAAATAAAGATTATAATAATGATTATGACAATTTCTTAAGTGAAGTTAGTAAATTATAAGAACAATAAACTTCAAACAAAAAGAATGATTAAAACCAATATAATCTTAGAAAATTAATGTAGAATATAATACCCCTTGTAAGTAAGGCAAATGGATAATTTTAAAGAGCATTACAATAACAAAATTTGAATGTGGAAGAAGGAGAATCATAAAAATCAGGATATTCATTATTTAGTAATATGGCATTGAAATAAAGTGATAATCAAGTATTAAATGATTTAGTTAATGATTATAAAGTATTACTTAATAGTAGACCTTGTTATAAAAATTAAGGACTGGCTTAATAAACTTATAATGGAATGTAAGAGTTAATTGATAAATGTTATCATTCTTTGACGTAAGTTGATTTTATGTCTCCAGGATACAAAAGTTAGATGATTAAAATGAATAAAGAGAATTTAAGTTTAAAATAATAGCTAGCTTCCCCAAAAGGCACTAAATATTTAGAAACTATAATTAAAGAATAAAGTACTAAAACATTAAAATAATTAACTAAATTAGAAGAAGATGAAGATGAATTAAGAGAAATGTAACTTAAACATAGATTAAGATAAACTACTTAATTAATTATTTCTGATCCCATTACATCTATTTCATTTGTCAAAACAATCAAAACTACTCACAAATAAGGTATTAATTGTATGGTTCAATTTGATGATGACTTCATTGCTACTGGATCAAATGATAGATCAGTCAAAATATATAGATACAGAGTTTATGAATTATTTAAAGAAATATAATTTAAGAGTGATGTTACATCCTTGGCAGTCTAAATAAGAAAAGATGGCTCTTCTTTCTTGATTGTTGGGTTATTTAAAGACATTTGTATTTTGAATCAAGGATTTGAAGTCTTAAAAACTATTGATAGAATTCATAATGGTTAGATTAATTCTATTCTTTGCTTAGAAGATGCCTCAACTGTATTTAGCTGCGCATAAGGTGATAATAGATTATTATAATGGAATACTTAAAATGATTAATAGAAAAAATATTTTGAACATAGAGATTCTATTACTTGTATGACATTACTTGGAGATCAATATGTAGCTTCTGGTGGCAAGGATAGAAATATCAAAGTATTTAAATAAACATACGCAAACAATGTTTTTGAAAAATTATAGTTGTCTATGAGTTTATCTGATGCTCACCCAACAGAAGTAACTAGTTTAGCTTATGGTGGTGGTAATATTCTTTACAGTAGTAGTGCATCTGGAGAATTGAAGATTTGGGATTTCATGGATGGAACATTAATAAAATAAGTAAAAAATTATGCAGGTTGGTGTTTCAGAATTATAAACTTTTAACTAGAGGAGGAATAGAATACTTAATAGAAAACATAACTATAGACTTCTATTCCATTATGTGGTTCACCAAGAAGAAAGAAGTAAGTTTAAAATGAATACGAATGTATGAAGAATAGTTTTATAGGGACAGTAAGTTTTGATGGAACATTTAAGATATTCAATGGTAAAACTTTAGTGAATGATAAGTAAAAAAATCTTAATAAATAAATTAGCCCATAACCAATGATTACAACACAACTGAAATCGATACATGATTGCCATCCATTTGGAGGAGTATTAGCAATAAGAGATAGTATAACAGATAAGATTGATATTTTAAGTAGTGGGAACAAGAACGATTGCAATATCTAATTGTATAGTTTAGCATAATCATGAGTTATTTTATATAATATACTAAGTTTGCACAATTTTAATTAAATTTATGAGAAAGATATTATCATCAGCATTGGCAATAAGTTTTAGAAGAACACCATTAGTGATTCCAAAACGTACTTAGCGTTTAACAGCTGCTTTGATTTCTCTTCCATTAATTAGATATGGGTTTTAAGTATAAGATTGTAAATAGATTAGACTTTAAATTTGAATGATGCTTATGAAGTATCAATTGAAGATAATTTGAATGAAGGAGAAATGAGAGAAGTACAAGTAGGTCCAAATAAAGAAGATGCTGTCTTGGTATGCAAAGTAGATGGACAGATTTACTGTGTTTCAAATTCATGTCCACATGTTGGAGCTCCATTATCAGCTGGATTCCTAGTCGGAGATAAAGTGAAATGCCCATTTCATAATGCAAGTTTTTCAGTCAAAGATGGTGTTCATGAAGAAGGACCTATGTTTAGAGGATTATAAACATTCCCAGTTAAACAAGAAAATGGTTAATTAGTTATAAGAGTAGAGAAATCATTATTAAATTCTCCAAGAACATTAAATATGGTAACAAAAGGAGATGATCCAACACATGTTGTTATAGTGGGTGGAGGGTATGATAAATATAATAAAAATTATAGAGTATCTGGTTAAAGTGCTGCAGAAACTCTTCGTTAAGCTGGATTTAGAGGAAGAATAACAATAATAACAGCAGAAGATTCATTACCTTATGATAGAACTCCGATGAGTAAGATGACCTTTATGGTTAAATAATAAGGTTTGTAAATAAGACAATAATAATTTTATGAATAATATGGCATAGATGTTAGGACTAAAACAACAGTTGATCAAATTGATATCAATAATTAAGATGTTATTGTTGGAAAGGAGAAAATTCATTATGATAAATTATTGTTAGCTACAGGAGGTACAGCTCGTAGACCTCAATTAGATGGAGTCAATTTAGGTAATGTACATACTCTTAGATAATTCAATGATTTAGAATTAATTAGAAATAAAGCTAAGGAGGCTAAAAATGTTGTCATTGTAGGAGCATCATTTATTGGAATGGAAACTGCATCAGCAATTAAAAAAGAATTAAAAGATTAAGTCAATATCACTGTTGTCGATAGTACAACAACCCCATTTGAAAGAGTTCTTGGTACTGAAGTGGGATAATCTCTTTAAAAATTACATGAAGCAAATGGAATTGAATTTGCATTAAATGTTGGAGTAAAAAGAATTGGTGGAGTTGGTTAAGTAGAAAGAGTAGATTTACTAAATGGAAAATCATTATAGGCAGATTTGGTAATTTTAGGAACAGGAATACAACCAAATAATACACTAGCAAAAGATTAATTAAAACTCTCTCCAAATGGTGGTATTGAAACAGATGTGTTTTTGAAGGCAGCAAAGAATGTTTATGCTTCAGGGGATATTTCAAGTTATCCATATTGGGTTACAGGTGATCATGTTAGAATAGAGCATTAGAATGAAGCAGTTAAATAAGGGTAATAATTAATAATAATATTAATATAGCTATGTAGCTGCTTTGAATATGTTAGGTAGACCTACTCCTTTGACAGATATACCATTTTTCTGGACAAGATAATGGGATAAAACTTTAGCATATAGTGGAGTTGGATAAGGATTCGATGAAGTGATTGTAGATGGAGATTTAAGTCAATAGAAATTTATAGCTTATTATAGTAGAAAAGGACGTATAGTAGCATCTGCAAGTATGAATACTCCAAATGTAAAATAAAATTGATTAATTTTTAGGCTTAAATGATAATATCTGAAGCTTTGAGATTGAATGTTATGCCCAGTGCAAAAGATTTGAAGGAAAACAAAACTACTTTGGATGAAATCAAGAAGATCGTATTAAGTAAGGGAGCATCTTGCCATTGCAAACGTGCTGGGTAGTGTTAGGCATAATTATGAGGTAATAAATAAATCTAAATTAATTAAATAATAAAACGTGTTAATGAAACACTTAATTCTCTTATTGATCATGCATAGCTTTGCTGCCAATATAGATATTTAGATCTCTTATATTGATGCTCCATTGATCAACATACATTGGTGTAGTGATACAGTGTTAGCACTCACTTCTAAAGGATCTATTTACAGAAGTGATGATCGAGGGAGATAATGGACTAAAATGTCAGAAATATTTCATCGCAAGGCTCTTATATAACTTGAAGATTCAGATGAGAGAATTGGAATTGTTAATAATCTTGTACCTAGTCCTGTTGATAAATAATTAATCTTATTTACAGGAACAGATTAAATTGCTTGGATTTCACTTGATTGTGGTAAAACAATTACAGCTGTCAATGCTGGAAAATAGTTGCGTGAATATTAATTTCATCCAATTGAAAAAGATTGGATTATAGCATCAGCATGGAAATAATGTGGTTCTGATGAATTACTTGCAGGAACTCCTTGTGTTTCTTATAAAGAGCTTTTATTAAGTTAAGATACTGGAATCACATGGCATTCAATAGCTACTTATGTAAATTAATTTACTTGGGGTATAAAAAATAAAGAAATGGCTAAATATACACCTAAAGAAAGAATCTTAGCATCATTTGAGCCTTAAGGGAAAGGACATCAATCAATTAGTAGTTGGAATATGGATTACAATCTTTATTATAGTGATGATTTCTTCTAAACTCGAACTCTAAGTGTTCCAGCTGGATCAAGGTTTTTACTCACTGAATCCTTTCTATTTGTTGCCAAAGTCACATCATAAGCAACTTAAGAAGTTAGTCTATATGTGAGTGGAACTGAATTAGGTTAATATAAATACAGTGTTATAGATGCTGATTCTAAACTATTAGAACATTCGTATAGTATTTTAGACACATCAGAAAATCAAGTTTTTATGGTTGTTAATCATCTTAAACCATCATCTCCTTTAGGAGTTATTTATATTAGTGATTCTACTGGTACTAGATATTCCAGATCCTTAGAAAATGTCTCTAGATTAGAGAATAGTGCTGAATTCTATAGAGTTTAAGGATTGGAAGGAATTTATTTGGCTAATGTTTATGCTGAAGATTAAGCTAAAATTTATTCTAATTAAGTTTTTGAATCTATGGAAGAGGGTTTCTATGCTCAATAAAATGGATTTAAAGATGAAGATCTTAAAAAATATAAATAAACCAGAATTACATTCGATAAAGGAGGATAATGGGTTCCTCTTAAGGTATCATTTTATTTATTATTTTTAATTAGCCTCCTACTGTTGATGCCGATGGTAAGGCAATTAATTGCAATAAGTGTTAATTGCATTTACATCTTAGTTAAGCATTTTATTAATTTGCACCTATTTATACTTAAACTAATTCCATCGGTATCATTGTAGCCACAGGATCTATTGGAAAATATTTAAGCTATCGATAAGATTAAGTTAATACTTATCTTAGTAGAGATGGAGGCTTAACTTGGATTGAAATCAAAAAAGGTTCATATATTTATGAAATCAGTAATCATGGAGGATTAGTTGTTATGGCTAAAGATCAAGAAACAACTAATCAAATTGTATACTCTTGGAATGGTGGAATGGAATGGACACCATTCAATATTTTGGATTAAAAAGCTGAAATCTAAAACATTATTACTGAACCATAAAATAAAGGAACTAGATTCATAGCATATGGAGCCATTTAATTAGAATCTAATGGTATCAAAACTGAATAAGGATTATTGGCTACTATTGATTTAGATGAATTACATTAAAGAAATTGTATTGGATAAGAAAAAGCAGGAGAAATTGGAAGCGATTATGAATTATGGACACCATCTGGACTTGTTAATCCAGAGTGTTTATTTGGCAAAAAAGTTACTTATATGAGAAAACGTAGAGAAGCTGCTTGCTACAATCCAGAATAGTTAGAAAAAATTATTAGTGTCACTCCATGCTAATGTTCATAAGAAGATTATGAATGTGATTTGGGATTTGTGATGAACAATTAATAGTGTATTCCTATAAATGGTACAATAAATATTGATCCTCCTGCTGAATGTGATGGATATTATACAGTTTCTAGTGGATATAGAAAAATTGCGGGAGATATATGTGAAGGTGGAGTAGAGCATATTTCAATGAGATTTAGTTGTCCTAATAATAAGAATTGGATTATGGATTGGTTAGTAATTGGAGGAATTGTATTTGGATTATATTGGCTTTATAATAATCAAGAAAAAGTGAAAGAATATTTTGCAAGAACAGAAATGCGTGAAATACCATAAACAAAATAAGAAGTAATAGAATATGATTGATATTTAGTTATTGATTCAATAGATCTAATAAAGACAGCCAAAATAGTAATAATAATAATAGCAACAATAATAACAATATTAACAAATAGATTTAGAATAAAATGAATTATAAGATTAAAAGTTTGATGAAGATTTGATAGAAAAAGATGATGATGTACAAATAGAAGAGGAAACAGTTCATGAGTTGATTTGAAAATTTGCGTATAAATTATTTTAATGACTATTAATGGATTATTGATACCTAGCAAATTTATTCTAGTTTCGTGCCATTTTGTAACATCACTAATGGCTTATTATGGAGCTGTATCGAACTCCTCATCTATTAGAAAGAAAACATATTGGCTAATTTTCAAAGTAAAACATATGATACCAATTCTGATTCGTACATCTCAGCTTATAATTCTATCATATCATGTATCATCCTTGGATTGATTGGTCTTGGTATTGAGATGATATTCATTATTACTGGAATTACAATGTTTTATGATACCAGCAACTTTTTAAGTACTAATAACCTTATTTTGAATATAGTCATATGTTTACATGCAGTTGGCATAATAGTATACAGTGAGTTTATTATTGGAGCATGGCCTTACTATGAATTATGGTATTATTGGGCGGCATTTATGTATGTATTTTAAAACATATTTAGCTTATTACCAGTTTTATTAGAGGTTGTAGCAACTTGTTTTGGTAATATTTTGTATGGCACAGCTTTTAAAAGAAGATTATCAAGAAAAGGGAATTGATCGTATGTGATTATTAAATATCTATGAAATGGAATCATAATAATATATCTCATAATAATTTAAATGTAAAATCAACAACATCTGATCAGAGAAATTTATCTAAAGGATAAATCGAATTCTTTTTTGAGATAATAATGGGGATAGGTCTTTGATTCTATATTACCATTGTAAAAAACAACTCTAATAGTTGATACACTATAAGAAATCGACACGCTAAAAATTATAAAAGAATTATTGTCTAAAAATCATATAATCACTGTGATATCAGATACAAGTGAAGCAAATTATAATTGGTGTAATTTGGTAAATCAAAACTTTGAAGTCATTATTGCTGACCTTCGAGCAGAGACTAAATTGAACTCATATTAATATATTGGCATAAAATGGGTATATATTAAAAAATTAAGATTAGTTGTTAACAATCAACACAAAATTAGTGATTTTGTCAAATGATTTAATATATGAACATTTAGTAAATTAATTTAATGTTGTTTATGATAACATTATTGAAACACCTTATTTGCATACTTAATAAGAAGAATAGTTTATAAGTATACCTTATGATTAAAAATTAACATATGTATTATAATAGATTAAAACCTCAAACCCATAAATTGATAGAGATATAGTAGTTTATTGTGAATCCTTATATCAAATGGATTAAATATACTAAGCCATATATTTTCATAATTAATTGTCTCAATCAGAAGAATATAATGTTTAATAAATTATACCATTTTAATCATATTACGAATAATTTGGTTAATAATTAAGTGAAATGGTATATCCATAATAGAAAGGAAAAAGAAATGTATATTTGACATTAAATTATTAATAATTAAGAAAATATCTATAAAATGTCTAACATAAAATTTCCTTAATAATACATATGGGATATCAAACAACAGTAAAAACATTTTTGGAAGAAATCAATGCTATTGTTTATAAAGAGTAAAACCTTAGCAGACATGATATTATCATTCGTAATAGGATAAATTATTATCCTAAAATAGTTTATTTATTTGCATTTGATGAATTCAAAGATTTGTAAGAACATAAATTAATTTTTGATGAGGAATTCACTTTTAATCCATAAAATATAAAATTCTATGCTTCTTAATTTAATGTTGAACTTGATTAATTAAAAGACATATCATTATCAGAATATAGTTCATTATAGAATTATATACCATTAATTTATTATGAACCTTTGTTGGAAGCTGAAAACGAAACATTTCATTATTATAGTAGTGTTGTATCTACACTTTTGACAGATGGAGAAATACTTTCAGAAGGTAATGTAGAAAGTAAAAATAATCCATTTAAGAGCTTCTAAATTTACCAATAAAGAGAATCAATTATTAGATCAAATCATTATTGGTCGAAAATGGGAGATATTACTTCATGGATTTAATTAATAAATAAATTTATCATTTTTATTGAAGAAATTAATTCTAAAGATGATGAAAAAGAATAAGAAAACTCAAAAAATGAATTAATAAAATGGTGCAGATTATAGAATATCAATATTCCTAAAATGATATTGATTTTAGCATATAATGAATACATAATTGATTTAACCTAAAAATATGTATAAATTTATCATAATAATTTAGGTGTCTGAATATTCAGTTATTAATAAGTGTTGTTCTTTAGATTAATTAAAACTAAATAGAACTGTGTCTTTAAAGAAACAGTAATCTATGCCTGAACATTCTGAAGACATATAAGCATGTTTATTAAGACTATTTTATAAAGGCTTAAGCATATTTAGTGGACATAAAAGTGCTGGTTATTATAATTATGTTACTAACTAAAAATTTAAATTATGCTATAATAATTTAATGGCCATAGTTGGAGACTTTCCTCTAACCTGTATAATTATGGCATTGCTTTAAAAGAATCAATAATATGAAATTAAGTATTCTACTAAAATAGATGATATAATGATACCTTAATTGGCTCCTAAAGCTTTTGTGAAAGAATATAAGCTCTAATTTATATAGCGTTAATCTTTACATTTGAGTGAATTAACTTTTAATGGAATTGGTCAAGTTTTGTTCAATGAACTATGGAAACATTAATCAGGTCCTCAGTTATCTTAGGATTGTATCTTACAACCTAATATTGAGATGAATTGTATCACAGTTTTATATGATCCTAATGTAGCAAAAAAAGAGATTATAGAATAAGAATTGAATGCAAAAATTAAAGAGTTATAAAACTTTTACAGAAATTAAGTTAAAGAAATACCTTATGCAAATGATTCAAAATTTATTATGCAAGCGTATTAATTTATAATTAATATATTAGTGGTGGAAGTATGAAAGATTGGATTGAAAAAAATGCTTACAAAACTTTTTTTATTGAAGGATTACCTTTGGATATAACTTAAGAGTTGTTACAAGAATTCTTAAATGAAGTACGCATTTAAGAAACAAAATTATATAAACAAGGAGATAAAATTACAGCTAGGATTTCACTATATGATCATGATGATTTACTTTATTGTTTGGAGAATATTAAGGAGTACAAAAATGATCCATTGAAGGTTTATACTTAATAGGATTAATTTGAACATAATGAAGAAAAGCTACATTTTAATGAACATTACAAAATAATAATTTCATGGAATATACATTTGAACAAAGGTACTGCTAAAGTTGAACTCAATTCTCCATTTATTTTGAATTCTGAAGAATTTTAAATGATCAAACATTTGACATTTAAAATGAATCTGAAAAGTGTCTATGAAGATGAATAAACGATCTTAAATGATTTAAAATAACATTACAAAGATATTGATATTAAATAAATATAGATTGATAAATAATTAAGGTATGAAAATAATGGAGATCTATAATTGGAAATTTATAAATTATTATAAAATATACCTTAAGATAAATATAAGATTGAATCTATTACTAAATAAAATTGTAAAAGAATTTTATCCCTTATAGTTTATGATATTAATACAATGGAATAATTTAAACTTTTAAATAATCAGATAAAATAATTTAGAGGTTTGAAGGTTTAATTAAATGTAAAGCCTTTCTATTTCCATGATTATGAAGGACCAATTGAAATGAAATAAGTAGTTGAAGAAATATTTGATGAAAAGAAAATATAACTTGGATAATATACAATTAAAAATGATGATGAATTTAAAAGAGTAAAGGTTACAATTGAATGTTGGAATAAATAAGATCATGAATAATTAAATAAAGAGATTTAAGATGCTTTTAATCCTAAAATTATAAAATCTTCATAAGATTTTGATATAACAGTAATATTTAGTTAATCTGGTACTAGATTCCTTAAATTTTAAGAATAATCTTTATAAATTTTAATTAAATAAGATTTTATTAATAATTAATTATTTGTAAATAGTTCTTAAATTAAATACGATTAATTAATAAAAGCAATTAAAGAATTTACTTCAGATTGTGCAAAATGTATAATTTAAATTCCTAAGAATTGTATTAGATTAATAATGGGAAATGATTCTTAAGGATTAAATGAAATAAAAAAGAATTTTGATTTAAAGAGTGTAAAATTCAATAGCATATCAGGTGAATTACAATTATTTGGAGATTAGAAGAATCTTGATGCAGCAATAATTTCAATTAGTGAAATAATATCTTCATAATAATCATAAGATAAACCAATAAATGCATTGACTTGTAACTATTGTTTTGATAATATGAAGAATGGATATATGCTTTAAGGTTGTGGACATAAATTTTGTTTATAGTGTATAATGTTTAGCATTTCGAATTCTTTAGGAGATATGACTTAATTGCCAATAAAATGTCCATAATGTAATTAAGGGATACTTTTAGCTGACTTATATATTTTAATTGATGAGCCTAGTTGGGAAAAATTAACAAAATTATCTATAAACAAATGTATTTAATTAAAAGATATTGTTAGATTTATAAGATCATGCAGCTTAAATAGCATTTTGTTTAACTCCAAATTGTCCAATAATACATTAATAGAAGATTCCAATATATGTATGTAAAATGTGTTAGAAAAAGTATTGCAATCCATGTAAAGTATATATAATATTTTTATTTTATCAGACAGCATACCATTATGGTTAAACATGTAGGGAATTCAAGGCTGGAAACGAAGATTCCATTAATATTTATATGAAAAAGAATGATGTAAGAAGATGCCCTCATTGTAAAATTTTGATATAAAGAATTGATGGATGCTACAGAGTTACATGTACTGGTTGTAAAAAGAGTATTTGCTGGAAGAATAAAGCAGATGGTACACCATGTATGGCTATTTTTGAAACATCTTCAGAATGCTATTCACATTTAACCAAAGAACATGGTGGATATTGGTGATATTAACAAAAATATATATTTATAAATCAATTTATTTATTTTGAGCTTCCTGTCTATTTTAATTAAAGTAATTAATATTTTTTACCCAAGATTGCTTTCTCTTCTTCTGGATATGGTTCAAAGATTTTTCTTATTCTTGGTCTCTAACCAAGATTGGCTTATTTCGATGCTCCAATTACTCTTAATGTCTCACTATAATGATGTATTAATAATTAGACTTAAAATAAAAAATTATGAACTTCCTCATCCAAATCATAACAACTTAAACAAAACTCTCCCATTTCAAATAATCCAGTCATAAAACAATTTAAAGTATTTGACTTTGCTTATAATGTTTATAATTCAGCCAACACATTTTAATTTAGTAATTCTTATTTATCTAATGTATCTTCAAATTATTGTGCGATTTTTATATATCTAATTTTTAATTTTATAAACTTTCTATTCCCTTTGAAAAAATATTCATACAATTTTTTTAAATTCCTCTAAATTGCTTTTGGATAATCACTCATTTCAATATTCTTTTATATTATCACATGAAGTTATTTATTTAGGTCATTAAATTATTCATCTAAAACTTAATGTTCTTAAATTGTTTTAGGATATTTAAAATATTTTATTTATTAAAACATATTTAAAAATAATGTTTATTACTCTTTTGATTCATATTATCTAAATTCTGTATTTTATTGTCTTACTAAAAATCTATAATTTTATTTATTCAAATAATTTGTAATCTTATCAATATTAATTAAACTGTTTTTTATCACTTATGTTATGTCAAACATAAGTTTTGAAGAGAGAAAATCAATCATATCATCAATTAAAGGTTATGTCTTATAAAATTAATCCAATATCTATAAATTACTCAAAATTTCTTATAATTCTTCTGTATGTTAAATATTAAATGTATTCAACATATTCTTGAATTCTTCTAAAGCAGTTTAAGCACAATTCTTAAATAATCCTTTTTATAAAAAAGTTAAGTTTTCTTGATTTTGAAATTTAGCATAAAAATCTTCATTATATATTACATTTAATTCATTTGTGTTAAAAATTCTAAGACTTGTTATTTCATTAAATTTTGTTGTAATTGATTTATACCAGTCAATTACTTTGTCTTCTAATTCTTCAATAACATCATTTGTTTATTTTGGAGCATCCTGAATTAAATTTATCATATTTTTTTCATATTTATGATAATCTAATAAGAATTATTGATTAATATAATTTTATTTGTCAATTATTTCTAAAGCTAATCTTAATTTTTTATTAATGATATCCACTAAAACTGATAAAGTTGGTTAATTAAAATTAAACTTATACTTCTAAATCTAATTTTTTAACAAAATATAAATACTTAATATAATCTCATCTTAGTATTTCTAAATTCACCTATAAGAGTCTCTAATTCTTTGAGATTTAGATCTTTTAAAACAGGAAGATCATTTTAGTTTAAATCACTCAAAACACCTGCCAATGATCCAATACTCATTTATTAGATATCTTCTAGTTTAGATTCATCCATTTTATTTAATAATTTTATTAAAGTTTTCTATATAATTCATTTTTTAATTTACAATATATATATATTTTTGTTAAAACTCAGTAATCTATAAATTAAGATAATAGTAATTAGTTTTAATTGACAGCAAACACTATTGGGAAAAACTGATTTTGTATAATTTTTGATTTATCATTTAAATTATATTTTAAAAGTAAATCAAATCAGCATTCAGAAAGGATGATTATTATATCAATCTATAATAAACCTGATTGTTTTACTTACTCTTATAGAAATATGAGTGAAGTATTTAAATATAAGATCATTGTCAAAAAATATAAGTTCTAATTTTTAACTTTCTGTATTCCTATTTCTATTTTATGATTTTAGTTTTCACATCTATAAATTTTTCCTATTATAAAAAGATGCTTAATTTTTGCTCATTTGAAATCTCATAAGATTGATTGAAAATTTGACATCACATAAATTATTAATCATCTAAATAATTTATATATAAGATTACTTATAAGTTGCGATAAGAATAACACTATTATCATAAACTTTGATGAGCTAATAAATATAATTGTAAAATATTATAAGCTTATTAAAATTCATAAGTCTTTAGGCCATCAACACCTTATTAAGAATAAAATTTATATCCTAAATTTATAACGAAATAATTGCTTTTAATTAATAGATTATTACAGACTAGTTATGGTTAACTAGATCTATAATATCTTCACTTAAAAATAGAATAAAAGTATTTATAAAAATAGGACTTAAATGAACTTCTGAATGTCATAATTACACTTTTTTCATTAAAATAAAATTAATTGATATAATTCATGTCAAAAAATAATACAATCATTAGCCTCTCAATAAATGAATTAAAAGATTAATGGTAGAAGAACTGTAAGAAAGATCTTATTACTTAAATTGTTCGTTAGCCATCTTTAAATTAAATAAGAATTTCTAAAAATCAACGATCTTCAAATTATTAAAAATCTCCTAATAAGTTATTGAATCAATAAACTACCACCCCTTAAACATTGTTGTTAGACAATTTTTCACTATAATCAACAATTTCAATTAGCAGTTAAATTTTTTAAACCGATAAATATATTGAAAACCATTAGATTTAACCAACACCTTTATTGAAGTTCTTTATAAACTAAGAACAAGCTCATTAAGATAAAACAAATATATCTGAGATATAAACTTAATCAAATTCTAATGAATCAAATGCTTACATACAGACAGAAATTGCTAAATTCCGTTTTATGACCCTCTCTCATGATAGTGATAACTCTATTGACTGTCAAATTATTAAATTTCATCATGTAGTTTTTCTAAATTTAATTGCATAAAACTAATTTTCGAAAAAATCCGAAAGTAACAAAATAAATCATAAGATGTATATGATGTAAAAATTAAATAAATTCAAAAAGGATGAAATGAATAAGAAAATTATTAATCACTCTCTAATGAAAGAGCCAATCCCATTAAATTCAGAATTTTTTACTAAATTAGAGATATCTTAACCAGTTCTTTTGATAAAAAACACTCCTATTTAACCAGAGAATATAAAGGATTAATAATAAAATATCCTTGATTATAGTATTGAAAAATCTATGATCCTAAATTTAAATTTCAGTTTTGTCAATATTGATGTTGAACCAAAAATCTAGAAATTTAGATAGCCGTTATAGTAAGAATAAGAAAGTTAAATTAAGCAAGAATTAAATTTTCAAATAGAAACTATAAGGGACAACTAATAATTTACAATACCAAATTTCCCGGCAATTCCTTTAAGATTCTAAAAATTAAAAATGGAACCTGTCGATGACAAATAAAATTTCATCTATGAAAATAATAAATTAATATTTGATCAAACTACTAATATAATCAACCAAATAAAATCATAATCTATAGATTTATAATTAAATTTGCTAAAAAAAGATTAAATTCCACTATTTTAATTATTCATTCTTATAGGACAAGAATAAATAAATGATAAAAAAGCATTATGGTAAGATTAAATATTAATAAAAAACAATCCTAATCCTAATCCAAATTATAAATAAAATAATATGGAATCAGATTAAATTGGTATTAATAATATTAAAGTTGAATTATCTCAAAATATTATAAAAGAAAGTAAAATAAATTTATAAAGTAGAAGTAAATAAACTATTAAAACAAATAAATTTACTTTAGCTTGGTTAATAAAAGATAGAGAGGATTAACCAAACTAAAATGTTAAAAGTATGAATACTTTATAATTTAATGAGAATTTACTAAAAGTAAACTATGAAATAATATTACCTAAAGAAAAGCCTCAATATCCTTCCCTACTTTAAATGAATAGAATGAAGATAGAAAAAATAAAAGAATTAATAACTGAAGGGAAATCAGTTTATAAAACTAAGTAATAAGAAAAATAATAACCATTCAGTTAAGGAATTTAAGTTAGACAATTTACAGAAACTAATAACAGTTTCAAAAAATTTATATTACATGGAAGTTTAATTTTGGAGGAATCTAAAGAAGCCTAAGCTAACAAAAGAAGTTCAAGTATTGATAAAGACACGAAAAATGTTTAAATATAAAGAAACTAATTTTAAATTCTTAATAGATTTCAGAAAATAAAATATTTAGGTAGAGGTAATGTTAGTGATGCATATTCAGTAATTGATTAATAAACTGGAATGGCATTAGCATTAAAAACGATTTAAAAGTCATTAATTTAAAGTAAAGGAATAAATAATTTGATATCAAATGAAATTAAAACATAAATGTTATTAAACCATCCAAATATTTTGAAATGCTATGGGATAATTGATGATAAAAAATAAGTAAACAAAATTAATATATTTAGATTGCTTTAATTTTAGAATTAAGTGATTAAACTTTATATAATTGGATTCGACATAAAGTAATTCATAGAAAAGAAATGGTTGATATTTTATATTAGGTAATTAGTGCTGTTAATTATTTACATAATAATGGTATAATTCATAGAGATATCAAACCAGAAAATATCCTAATTTCTTAGAATGTAATTAAATTGGCTGATTTGGGTATTTCTATAAGAGCTTAAACGTGTTCATAATATTGTGGTACTTTAGGATATATGGCTCCTGAGATTAAATTACATGAAAAATATACTTCAAAAGTTGATTGTTATAGTATTGGTGTTTTAATTTATGAAATGCTTTATAAGAAATTGCCTTTGTAAAACTTATATCCAATAAAAAATGTGAAGGATGATTTATTGATTGATTTAATGAATAAATTAATTGAACCAGATTAGAATTTCAGATATTCTTGTACTTAAGCTCTTAATCATGAAATATTTGACTAATTTATTTATCCTTAATTGATTTAAACTTCAATACAGAACAACCTTACGAAATTACTGTGAAATTATTATAATATAATACAGAAATTAAATTGATTTATAAAAGTTAATTTAAATTAGTATTATTAAGACTAAAAGTAAATTGAACTTAAATAAATAATAAATTTTTAAATACTTTGAACAATGATAAAAATAAGATAAGCTAATAAAATTTAAATATAAATTAGAAACTAAACCTGTTTATATAAAATATATAAAATTCATTGAATAAAAGACCAGTCAGATATTCTTTAATTAGATTAAGAATGATCTTCAAATTTTAACTAGAATAAAAAAACTAAATTACATCAATAGTTTCTTTGACCCATTATTTTGAATTATCTTTTTCAATGAAAGGACCATCTTATACTTTATTATAAATATCATCCCAATTTATATTTTTGAAGAATGAATGTTTTTTAATTTCTTCAGCATCTGTTTTAGCTCCTAATCTTTAAGAAGGATCTCTAACTAAAAGTGATCTAATTAAATCTTTAGCTTCTTCACTCATAGATTTAGGAATTCTTAAAACTCCTTTTTTAATATTTTCAAATAGCATTTCTCTGTCTTAATGATAATAAGGTGGCATTCCAACAATCATTTCATAAAGTAGAACACCTAATAAATACCAATCAACTGTTCTTGAATGACCTCTTTTCATTAAAACTTCTGGTGCAAGATAAGCTATTGAACCACAAAAACTTTTTGTTATGTTATCATAAACTCCTTCTTTTGATAATCCAAAATCTGTTAGTTTTGCATGTCCTTTATTATCTAATACAACATTATCAGGTTTCAGATCTCTAAATATTATACAACTTTTATGTAAAGATTCTAATGCCAATATAATTTCACAAATATAAAATCTAGCCACATCTTCACTAAATTTAACATATTTAGTTAATAAATTTCCTAAATCACCTCCAGGACAAAAATCTAAAACCATAAATAACTTCGATGAATTTTAAAATGCCGCATGTAATCGAACTATAAAAGGATGTTTCATAACACTAAGAACATTCTTTTCTGTTTATGCATATCTTGTTAAATTCTTAGTAAATACTTTCTCTTTACAAAGAGTCTTTATAGCATATTATTCTCCATCTAATTTTCTAGTTGCAAAGTAAACTTCACCAAAACTACCTTTACCAAGTAATTTATGAAATCTATATCCCTCTGGTGAAGAAACCTAATTAATTTATAATTTCTTTACATTAACACTGACATTAATAAATTATGGAATAACTTGAGATTCGTTTAAAGACGATGATTCCCTCTTTATCATTATTTATTATGCCTATTTCATGCTTTCCATTTTTGATAATTCATTTACTTTACCTAATAGTCTTTCTATATGATCAGCTCTACAATTTTTTACTACTTATCCATATATCAATGATCTTGATTAATAACCTCCAGAATTAGGTACATACTTTTCGAGAAGCTTTCTTATATCTGGTGACATGGTCATATCATAAGGAGACTTTTAATAAATATTCTTTAAAGATGCTAATAAGAGTGATCATATTATTAATATACCATTCGCCCCATTTTCCAATAAAAATTCTACAATTTGTATTTCACCGTATTCTGAACTAATATGCAAAGGTGTATTTAAATCTTTGTCTTAACAATTCAAATCAACCTTATTTTTAACCAGAAGTTTAACTATTTCCAGACTTCTTCTTAAACATGCTAAATGTAATGGAGTACTCTTCATTTGAGTACATAAATTAGGATTAGCATTAGAATCAAGTAATAATTTTACTATTCCAACCCTTCTGTTATTTATAGCATGATGTAAAGCTGTCCAATCATCTAAACCTTTACAATCAACATTTATTAATCCAATAAATTGTTAATAATCTTCTCCAATTAGAGTGGAATTGTTTGATCGATTTTATTATTATACTTATTATTTTAAATCTATTTAATCTTTAAGTAATCTTGTAACAATTTCTTCATCACCTTTTTCACATGCATCATATAATTTTTCATTTATTTCTTCCATTTTTGTCCAGAAAGACTCCCATCTACTTTTCTTGGAATTTAAAGGTGTATATTTTTTAAATTCAATCTCTAGTTCTCCAAAGTTATTAACACTATATGTATCTCCAGTATCTAAATTTTTTATAAATTAGCATGGATCAATTTCATCATCATTAATATTTTTTTACATAAAAAATAATATATAAACAATAAACTATAAACAATATTTTGTTTTTACTAAAATAAAAATAATTTAAAAGTTTTATAATTGAAATGTTAGGTAATATAACATCAAATATACTTTTGTTAATATTTATATTTCATTTATAAATGTCTGAGGATGTCAAATCAAAAGTAATGAATTATCTAAATTGTCCATTGGGAGACATGCATGAAGGAGAATAATTAAATTTTGTTTGTCTTGAAACAACCTGTAAAGAAATAGGACTCATATGCCCTATTTGCAGATGTTAGAAACATTCCAAACATAAAGTGATTCCTTTAAAGACATTTCTAGCTGATCTATACACTAATGTAAATACCAAGCAAAATCACAATTCATTAGAAACCTTACTTTAATAGTTGGATTAAGTTCGTCTTAAAATGTTATAGAATCTAAAGGATATTGTTCAGAAAATGGTCTTGTATGACTTTTATGTCTTATAAATAGACAAATCAAGTTGTTAGAAGATTAAATAAACTTAAGTCATAAGAATACAAAATAAAGATTATTGGAATAAAATTAAACATAAATGAATTTTCCACAGTTGTTTCATTAAATCTTAAATATGCAATATGTGAATCCAGATTTATTAAAATAAGATTTACGTAGTATGATTGAAAATGTAAGCCAACATTAACATGGAAAAATTGAAATTGATTTTAAACCATAAAAATTATTTGATTCTTATCAAAAAGCTGTAATAGTTCTATTATTAACATTTATAGTCTCAAGAAGCAATTAATCAATTATAAATTTCATTTACAACTTTTAAATAGTCAATCTCAAAAATAGCTAAACCAATAGAAAAGTTTACATTGCCAATAATAAATCATAATTAAACTAATTTCATATTTAGTTAAACCTTAAAATCGACAACAATAAATATCTAAGATTTCAAAGTAGCTATATAATAAGTGCAATAAAATAATGAAAATAGGTTTATTTTAATAGAACCTTAAATATAGGAATCTTGTAAAATTGCCTTTAAAATATAGCATCTAACTAATTTTATTGGTTTAGGAATTGCATTAAAGAATGTTCTTCAAGGAAAAAAGTAAATAATAAAATTAAATTGATTAGTATGAGGTTTGATTATTAAACTTTGGGACATGGCTCCTATATGGCATCCAATAATGATCATGTATGGTCACATAATAAAAAAGAGGAGAATATGGTTTCTAAGTCTTTAAAATTTGGGGTTGGAGATATTGTGATTTTAGACTTAAATTTAGAAAATAAGGTTATTCTGTTGTCATATTCTAGATTTTAAAGTTTAAAAATAAATCTTCATAGAATGAACCAATATCATTGACATTTGATATTCCAGAAAATGATGAAATTCATTTTTGTGTAAATATGTGTGGTGTAGGAGAAAAAGTAGAAATCTTAGATGATTGGGAGTGATTGTAATATATAAACGAAATTATTTTAAAATACATAAATATGTAATCATTAAAAGAATATATTCCTATTGTATTGATTAAAGATCAAATAAGCAAAAGAGAATTCAATTTATAAGGTATTGAAGAAAAGTAACAATATTTTTATTTACTAGAATTCCTCTAAATGAATATGAAAATAAATCTCCTAAAATCAGTTTTCATATTAATAGTTCCAGATCTAACTCTATTTAAAAAACAATCCCTTCTATTATTAAGACAACTGTATTTCCAAATATTCTTCAATAAACAAAATTAGCTATCATTAGATATAGATAATCTTAATAATTATATTTGGATCCTGATAGTTTACCAATTCAAAAGGAATCTAATGGAAAAATTGAAAAAAAGATTAGGAATTTGAAATAAAATAAATCAAGTTCAAAAATACATGCCTAATCTACAAAGCATTCTACTCAAAAACCAATTATAACATAGATTACTACTTTAATTAAAGACAATATCAGTATTCAAAGAAAGAATTCAATAAAACTTAGAAGTCATAGTCCAGAAATTGAACTTTAAGTTTGGTAAATGAATAGTAAATTGAGAAAAATTAATAAAGCTAATGAAACTCAAAAAGAAATTCACTATTTCGATAGATCCAAAATTTGTTGGAAAACTGATGAAATTCAACAAATTTTACAGTAAAAATACCTTCAAACTTATAATAATATAATAAAAGGATTGAATAAGATTTTTATTTTAATTTACTTGCCAAATTAAGATCTTTATATGAAGAACTCTTAAATTTAAACTAAATTAATGTAAACTCATTTTAATTTATAGAATCAATAACTTAGAATTAAATGTCTTTCCTTTTTTTATTCCTATTTATGAGAAAATCATTAATGATAAAGAGTTAAATGACAATTTTAGAGAGTGGGTTTCTTATTTTCTAAATATTTTACATCTTCAAAATCATATGAATTATGTAAAAGCATTCACTTTAGATGGTGTTGAAATAAATTAATTAAATTAGATATCTATTTANTTGACATTTGATATTCCAGAAAATGATGAAATTCATTTTTGTGTAAATATGTGTGGTGTAGGAGAAAAAGTAGAAATCTTAGATGATTGGGAGTGATTGTAATATATAAACGAAATTATTTTAAAATACATAAATATGTAATCATTAAAAGAATATATTCCTATTGTATTGATTAAAGATCAAATAAGCAAAAGAGAATTCAATTTATAAGGTATTGAAGAAAAGTAACAATATTTTTATTTACTAGAATTCCTCTAAATGAATATGAAAATAAATCTCCTAAAATCAGTTTTCATATTAATAGTTCCAGATCTAACTCTATTTAAAAAACAATCCCTTCTATTATTAAGACAACTGTATTTCCAAATATTCTTCAATAAACAAAATTAGCTATCATTAGATATAGATAATCTTAATAATTATATTTGGATCCTGATAGTTTACCAATTCAAAAGGAATCTAATGGAAAAATTGAAAAAAAGATTAGGAATTTGAAATAAAATAAATCAAGTTCAAAAATACATGCCTAATCTACAAAGCATTCTACTCAAAAACCAATTATAACATAGATTACTACTTTAATTAAAGACAATATCAGTATTCAAAGAAAGAATTCAATAAAACTTAGAAGTCATAGTCCAGAAATTGAACTTTAAGTTTGGTAAATGAATAGTAAATTGAGAAAAATTAATAAAGCTAATGAAACTCAAAAAGAAATTCACTATTTCGATAGATCCAAAATTTGTTGGAAAACTGATGAAATTCAACAAATTTTACAGTAAAAATACCTTCAAACTTATAATAATATAATAAAAGGATTGAATAAGATTTTTATTTTAATTTACTTGCCAAATTAAGATCTTTATATGAAGAACTCTTAAATTTAAACTAAATTAATGTAAACTCATTTTAATTTATAGAATCAATAACTTAGAATTAAATGTCTTTCCTTTTTTTATTCCTATTTATGAGAAAATCATTAATGATAAAGAGTTAAATGACAATTTTAGAGAGTGGGTTTCTTATTTTCTAAATATTTTACATCTTCAAAATCATATGAATTATGTAAAAGCATTCACTTTAGATGGTGTTGAAATAAATTAATTAAATTAGATATCTATTTATGATAGATTATTGTATATTCAACTATAAGTAAATAGATTACTATTTTAAGGGTTAATTTGATATTTGGAACATCTTAAGATAGCAATTAAATTTATAAGGATAATTTCAATTAAACAAATATCCAAAATTAGCTATAAAATTATTAGATTTAAAATAAAAGGATGAAATCTTAAAATTCTTTAAAAAAAGAGAAAATTTGGTTCCCTTTTATTTTCAATAATAATAATAATAATAAAGTTCTACTTCATTTAAATCATAATATTTAATTGAATTAGAGAATGATCTTAGATTACCAGATGAAGATATGTTTGAATAATCAATAATTTAGATGAATGAATAAGAATAAGATACTTATTTGAAATTATTGTAGCACTATATTAAATCAAATAAAACAAAATATTCTAGTAAATTAAAAAGTTTAGAAGAAATGATGAGATCAAGATTAGAAAAAATAAAAGCAATGAAGAGATATTCAATTTAAGTAAAACTTTAATCAGTAAAAATATTAATAAAAGTTAGAAAAAACAATTAGAGTATTAGGAAAAAGTAAATTTTGAGAGAAAATTAATATAAGAGAATGAAAAATCAATTTAAGAAATATAGGAGGAAGTTTTTGATGAGATTATGCCATAAAATACACATATTTTCAAAAAAAAACAAAAATAAATTTAATCAATAGAAGATCCATTTTAATCATTTTCGAATAAAGATAATAAAAAGTTTAAAGAGATTACATAATTGATTAATATTGAAAAGATTGTATTAGAAAAGAATTTATCAAGATAAGACATTTATTATTATTTGTCGCTTTTTAAAGCATTAATGGATTCAGATTCAACAAGGAGAATAAAAGATATTAATTATCCTACATTATTTATAAGTGTAGAATAATTAAAGAGAGGGATAGCTTTTATAGCATTATATAAGAATATTGTAAATACAAAGAAATTAGCAGAGGTTTATAATCGCGAGTATCAATATTGTGAATTTATGGAATTTTTAGATATTTTTACAATATAAGATAAAATAAAAGAGGAAGAATTGAAGAATATAGAAATGAATGCAGATGATTCATAAGAGAAAGAGATGGAATAATGTGAATGAGAGAGTTAAGAATTTAGAAAATAATAAATTGATAAAAATTGATTAATTTTGATAATAATCTAATAAGGGTATTATAAAGCATCAAGTTAATTTATTTAATTAATTTGGTGGCTATCTACGTTAAGTGTTGAGAGAGTATTTAATGATTTCATTAATATAGCAGACTTCCTCTTAAATAGCTTCAAAATCTTGATGATCTTCTTCGATTTTATTATTTTGCAAATTTTGAACTTATAATGAATTTGATTATGTTCTTAAAGGTGTTACATCTACTATAATATAATATTAATAACTTGAAGAATTAGATAAAGAAAGGCTGGATATAGATTGACTAAGTAATTGATTCATTATAGGACTTCTTGCATAAATATCAGCAAAATGTTAAAATGGAGGAATGACATTAGGGGGAATAAATAATTAAGGTGCAGGTATTTAGAAAACAGGTGTAAAACACTTAACAAACCAAGGATGACTTAATGCTTATTTAGCAGTAAGTCTATATTGAGGATTAGGTGATAATAAAATCTGTAAGAGCTACAATGCTAATATTAAAAAAGATTTTACCTTCAGGTGTAATTTTATGTTATAAATTGTTAACTGTATAATCGATTTCACAATTATAATTCTTAATGACTAATTCATTTTTAGATTTAGTTTAAAAAGGAGATTGACCACTCAACCTTAAAATTTTTTAATTTTTAGTTACATTATAAACATTAAAATTCCAGCACTGAACACATCTACTTTGTAATCATAATTTTTCTCTTATAAAATTTCTGGCGCAACATATCCAGGTGTTCCACATCTTTTGAATAAATATTTTCCTTCTGGATTATAATAGTCAGCAAGTCCGAAATCTGCTATGCAAACATCAGATGCATTAAGTGGAGATCGAAGTATTAAATTTTCTGGCTTAAATATATATTATTTTATATATACTTTTATATCTCTATGAATTATTCCTTATTGATGCAAATAATCTAAAGAATTCAGTAAATTATGCATTAATAAAGCTACTTGAATTTCATTAAATCCTTATGGTTGATTTCTTAGATATTGGAATAGTTCTCCTCCTTCTAAATAATCAGTAATTAACTATATGTGATGCTCTGTTTCATAAACTTCATATAATCTGATTATTCCAGGAAACTATATTTTTCTCATTATGCTGATTTCTAATTTCAATGCATCCTAAAGCATATAATAAATTAAAATACTCTCTCTAATGTGAGATTTTTAAAGCTCTTTTTTTCAAATGACTTTACAGCATATGCAAAATTGTCTTTTCCAATTGCTTTGTAGACCTATTCATAATATATATATTTACTTTAGCAAAATTGCCTTATCCTTATACTTTCAAAAGTTTATAATCTTCATTAAAAGTTCTTTATATAGCATATTTTTTAATTAATTGAAACCATTGTTAGAATTCTAATTCATTAGATGTAAATTCAATGGATTTTTTATTTCTGCTTAGTTTAAATGTAGCAACTTTATTCGTATTTTCTAGGATAATGTTATTAAGATCAATGTGTCTTTTGTACATTTTATTTTCCACTTCAACTAGAAAGTCATTGGATATTAAAAAGTTTCCCTTTTTGCTATTAGAAGAATTTGATTTTTTTATAGTCATTACACCTGTTAATTGATAAGTTGATAGATCAGGTTTAGTTTTTTACCACAGAGGTTTATTGGGTTCTTCAAATAAAGATATAAAGTTAAATGTGGTTTCTTTATTCATTTTAGCAAATATATATTCAGAATTATTAATAAAAATTAAAATGATTTAAGAAAAAAAGTTCATGCTTATTTAAAATGACATCATCCATTTTCTTGGAAGTTTAGGTATTAGAATGAAAATTTTATTATATATTTTTAAATATGAATATAAGTTATAGTAATTAATTATCAGAATTATAAAGTAAGCAATGACCATCTGTATTCCATTTCATCAATAATTTATGATTAATCAGCTTCTTAACCTTACATCCAAGGATGTGATTGAATTTCAGATATCTATATTATAAAATAAATAAATAAATTTACTGATAATCTCCGATTTGGATTAAAGGCCAAAAGTTTTACTATTATATCCTTTAATTCAGCTGAAAACTCAAACTAATGTTTTTCCCAAAACTTCCCAATTTATTGTCTTTGTAATTATTCAATATATTACCTATAAATAAACTAATAATTTGGATCACATTTGACATTGGCATTATGAAATGGACTAGATCCAGCACAAATTTAAAATAAAATAACTCCTAACTAAAATAAATCTGCCTCTACTGGATGATATGGTTATCGAAGATATATCTCTGGAGCAGCAGTTTAAGGTGTACCAACAAAACTATAATCATAAAAATATAAATTACTCATTCACTTTTATTCTTCTTCCTTATTCATCCAAATATTGAACTGCAAATCCAAAATCACAAATCTTTAACTTATATTAATCATCTAATAATATATTTTCTAATTTTAAATCTCTATGCGCAATACCCATTTTATGAATCTTGTCAATTACTATAATAATATTTTCTACAAATAATACTAAATATCATTTGTTTAAAGAAACTTCTAGCTATGTTTTCTTCTAATCTTGATTATTGTAAGTATTATAATAAGTTTCCATACTTTGCATAATCCATCATTATACATCCTCTTACTAAGCTTTCTCTTATTCTTATCACACCTGAAATGTGACTCAACTTGTTCATTATTCGAATCTCATTTTCATATAGTTAATCTTGTTAACCTTTAAATACTTTTAATGCCATCAATTCTCCTGATCTTTAAACTAATTAGACACTAATTTTTAATTCATAATAAATACTCTGCTGAAAATCCACATCCTATTTTACTAATAATACTATATTCTTCTTCAATTGATGTTTAACACATATTGATAATAAAATTTATAATATAAGAACATTAGGATTATAATGGTTAAATATTATTAAGATTCAATGAAATCATTTTTAATTATTATTATTAAAGTTTATTCCCTTTAAAATTCAGATAAATCCAAAATTAGATATCATTTATTTGTTATTTGAATCATCAATCAAATTTCTATAAAACTCAGCTATATATTATTATTCATTTATTATTAAATTTATTGAAAATACATAATACTATAAATAACTAACATTTGTTCTCTATTATTACCATTTTAATATCTATATTTCAAATAATAGTTATCCATTGATCGCGTGGTGTAGGGGTTATCACGCGTCCCTAACAAGGACGAGGCCGCCAGTTCGAGACTGGCCGTGATCATGTTTTTTTTAATATTTATTTTTTATTACAATATTATATTAGGCAGGTGGCTTAATTACTTAAAACCTCTATATCTGTATATATGTCTAAATTTAACTATTTTATCTTTTATTAAAATATAGATATCATGCAAAATCTAATAATTCTACTTCAAATTTCAATGTTGAATTAGGTGGGATAACTGGTGGATATCCTTAAGCTCCATATGCATAATCAGGTGGACAAGTCAAAATAGCTTTCTCTCCTTTTGATAGTTTTGCTACTCCTTAATCCCAACCCTTTATAACTTTTCCTGCACCTAAAATAAATTAAAAAGGTTTTCCTCTTTTTCTTGATGAATCAAATTCAGATCCATCTAGTAAAGTTCCAACGTAATGTACTTTCACTTATTATCTATATTATTTTTATATATTACCCTTTCTAAGGAAATGATTTACCATCACCTGGAGTAATCGTCTCTACTTTAAATCCTTACATTATATTTTTAATTTATAAATATATTGAATAATTTTTTTGAAAAAATTACTTGTTAATCCTATTTATTTTTTACTTTCAAAACCAATTGTATTAAAAATATCACTTTATAATTATTGAATATGATTTCTATCTTAGTATTACAATCTATTATATTTGAAATTCAGATGGAAATTCATCTTTTTATTTTTAATAAAGATTTTTTAAATTCATTTACTAATTATATAAAAATAAGTTCAAATTTAAATTATCTATTTACTATTTGGTATAACTTCATTATCATTCATTCTAAATTTATTTTATTGATTTTATGCCTAAACAACTTATATTTCTTCTTGAACTTTTTAATATTTTGAATTTAAACTCATCACCTATTGTCTAACTTCTTATAATTTTTAGTCATATTATTTTGTAACCTCAGTTGCTGGATCAAATTGATACATTAAGTTATTCAATTTATTTTTTAAAATAACAACAGAATTAGATTTCAATCTTAAAATATGTTCCAATTGACAAACTTCTCTCTACAATTATTCAATCTAAAATATTATTCAAATATATACTTTAACATTATCATCTTTTTTTTAGTCTTCTTTCTACTGTTTTAACTTACAAATCTTGGCCCATAATTCATATAAATATGCTTCCAATTCAAAAACTCTATGTTTCCAAAATAATTCTATATCCTCTTAAGTGTAAACTACTTTTTTCTCTTTAATTTATGATTATTGATAAAATTCTTCTATATATTATGGAACTTATGATGTAGGAGAATATTAGGTTTGATATTTGTAAGCTTTTTTTAAGTTTTCATAATCTTCTTTTTTCTCTTATAAAGCTGATTATAACTATCTATAAGCTTGATTAGATTACTGAATTTCTTCAGTTTAATTTTGTAATTTTTCTTCTAATTCTTTTTATTTTGATTGTAATTCTTATTAAATTAGTGAAGATACTTATAGCTCTTTAGAAGTAATGAAATCTTGAGAAGATTATTAAACACTAGGAATTTATTGCTAAATAAATGATTATGGTGGAACTATATATTATGAATGAATTAAAATTGGAGATTATTACATAGAAATTTTCTAATTTTAATTCAGAACTGGAGACACTGAAGTAAGGGAATTTTATAAATTAATTATTTGAGGATTAGAAGTTGCAATCCTTGGTGGAGTCATTATTTATTATTATTTGAATATTGAAGGGGATAAAGCATTGTTTTCAATTATTTTTCTTGAAACTATTCTTTCTGGAGAAACATAAACAACTAAGGTTATATAAAATAGATACCTCTTCCCCTTATTGCTTATCCTGTCATTAGATGATTTGATTAAAAGTTATGGCTATCTGATTAAATAGAATGTTCTCCTTATTAACAATATGGGCATTATGGTTCATATTGATCAGAATAATATGTTATTTCTCCAATTGATTAAGACTATATCTACATAAATTTATTTATAAGTATTTTAAATAATTTTTATCAAATACATGGTTAATTGTATGATAATAGATTATTTATAAAATGAAGTTATTGAATCTAAGTTTCTTATGTATAAGGTAGGCTAAAAATAAAAGAACGAAATAATTATAATAGAATTTGTTGAAAGAAAAATCTTGATATCTTTAATAAAATACAATAAAAATTTTATAAGATGAAAAATTTATAAGTTGTAAAAAGAGAAAATAATAATAAATAAAAATTATTTTGAATATTTGTGCTTATAAGTCACTTGATCATCTGATATTAAATAAAAAGCAATAATTTATGAAAAATGATAATTATAATTGGATAATGAAATCAATGTTTAATATCAAATAAAGTTGAAACGCTTTCCTTTTTTTAGACTCTATAAATGGCTTCAGCTAATAAGGGAGCTTAAAGTTAACTAATAAATTACCAACAGATAATCTACATATTTTATCTCCTAAGACTTCTTCTTGAGTTTTAGGAGGAATAGTGTTTGTAACTATAATTTAATCTAAAGATGGACTAGATAGATTAGTAAATGCTTTGCCAGAAAATAATGCATGAGTAGCAAATGCAAATACTCTATTTGCACCTTGCTCTTTTAAGACTTTTGCAGCTTCAGAGAGTGTACCCTAAAAGAAATGTCATAAATTTTACTGCTGTATCAATCATATCATCTACAATAATACAATCTTTTCCTTTAACAGATCCAACTAGATTCATTTATGCAATTTTTCCTGGTCCTTCTCTTTATTTAATAATCATTGCTAAATGAGATTACATTCCAGGATGATGTTAATCAAATTATTCTTGAAATTTCTTTGCTCTATAAACACCACCTGCATCTGGTGAAACAACTGCAACATCTTTGAATTCATATTTCTTTTATAAGGATAAATAATTTTAAGCAACTAAATTTGCTTCAAGATTATCTACTGGTACTCTAGGTCCAAAAAACCCTTAAATTTATCCACAATGTAAATCTACAGATATTAATCTATCTACTCCTACTGTTTCTAATAATCTAGCAACATCTGCTGCTGATATTGGAACTCTTGGTGCACATTTTCTATCCTATCACAAATACATATAAATAATAACTTGTCTTGCATATCCATAATAAGGAACTACTACAATAATTTTTCTTGCTGATGCTCTTCTTAATGCAGACACTAATAATAATAATTCCATCAAATTATCATTTACTGGAGGTGATGTTGATTGTATTATAAAAACATCTTTTCCTCTAATATTATCAAGAACCTATTATATATATTATGTAAACTTAAATTTGACATTCTCCATCTGCAAATCTTCCAATTTTGACGCTGCCTAATTTAATATTCAAATATTCAGCAATCTCTATATATTAATTATTAACAATGATACCTTCAGCTAGCTCTTTATTAGATGTACCAGATAATATAATTGTATTTTTACTAAAATAGAAATATTAGTTTATACTAAAAATCATCTTCAGGTTGTAATGTTCTTTTGAATGCTCGATTAAGCTTATCACCATATTGTTTGATGTTTGGATTAACCTATAAGCTTAATCTCTATCTATAACAAATTGTAGATAATAATCCAACTAACATCAACTGTTTGGCATTATTTCTAAAGATATTAAATTGTCGAAATGAGCTGAAAAGTTTAGTAAACATAAAAAATAGATATTTTTTAATCGAATATCTATGAGATTTAAACTATTTATAAGATGTCACGTTTTTGGATACTATGAAAGCATATTAGATCATAAATTTACAGAATTAAGTGTATTATTTTCATTAATTATCTAATGCTTATATAAGTTTAAGATATAAAATATATAAAATTCTTATTTAAATACATTTGAAGATTGAAAATGTCTGATGATTAAGATAAACAATAAGAAGATGATTGTATGAATTAATATTGTCAAAATGATTCACCATAAGTTTGGCCAGCTAAATTCAGCAATTCAACTCTATTATTCTGTTAGGAATGTTTAAATTTATATAATGAAAAAAGGTGCTGTTATTTTTGTGCATAAGTATAATTTTACATTCAAATAATAAGGTATACTCTGATGATAATTAAAATTTTTTGGATGGGTAAAAATGGATTGGTTGTGATTGTGAAGGTTGCGAAAAATGGGTATTAAATTTATTTATAGTAGTTTAGACTCATTTATAATGTGAATAAAAAAATGGAATTTCTGAAATTGATATCTTCATAGAAGANTTTTCTATCCTATCACAAATACATATAAATAATAACTTGTCTTGCATATCCATAATAAGGAACTACTACAATAATTTTTCTTGCTGATGCTCTTCTTAATGCAGACACTAATAATAATAATTCCATCAAATTATCATTTACTGGAGGTGATGTTGATTGTATTATAAAAACATCTTTTCCTCTAATATTATCAAGAACCTATTATATATATTATGTAAACTTAAATTTGACATTCTCCATCTGCAAATCTTCCAATTTTGACGCTGCCTAATTTAATATTCAAATATTCAGCAATCTCTATATATTAATTATTAACAATGATACCTTCAGCTAGCTCTTTATTAGATGTACCAGATAATATAATTGTATTTTTACTAAAATAGAAATATTAGTTTATACTAAAAATCATCTTCAGGTTGTAATGTTCTTTTGAATGCTCGATTAAGCTTATCACCATATTGTTTGATGTTTGGATTAACCTATAAGCTTAATCTCTATCTATAACAAATTGTAGATAATAATCCAACTAACATCAACTGTTTGGCATTATTTCTAAAGATATTAAATTGTCGAAATGAGCTGAAAAGTTTAGTAAACATAAAAAATAGATATTTTTTAATCGAATATCTATGAGATTTAAACTATTTATAAGATGTCACGTTTTTGGATACTATGAAAGCATATTAGATCATAAATTTACAGAATTAAGTGTATTATTTTCATTAATTATCTAATGCTTATATAAGTTTAAGATATAAAATATATAAAATTCTTATTTAAATACATTTGAAGATTGAAAATGTCTGATGATTAAGATAAACAATAAGAAGATGATTGTATGAATTAATATTGTCAAAATGATTCACCATAAGTTTGGCCAGCTAAATTCAGCAATTCAACTCTATTATTCTGTTAGGAATGTTTAAATTTATATAATGAAAAAAGGTGCTGTTATTTTTGTGCATAAGTATAATTTTACATTCAAATAATAAGGTATACTCTGATGATAATTAAAATTTTTTGGATGGGTAAAAATGGATTGGTTGTGATTGTGAAGGTTGCGAAAAATGGGTATTAAATTTATTTATAGTAGTTTAGACTCATTTATAATGTGAATAAAAAAATGGAATTTCTGAAATTGATATCTTCATAGAAGATACTAAATATAAATATATTTGTCCTTGGTGCAGAATCGAAGATTAAAGGTAAAGATTTTCAAAAGGTCCTTATCGAATTATGAACAAAAAAACATTAAAATTTTTAGATAAGTTAAATCGAAGACAATCAAATGCAAATGAATAATCTTAACATCTGAATTAGACTAATGGAAATTAATTTTATTATTGTCCTTCTGCATCTAGTAAATAATCTTATCTTGAAGAATTGCTTAAGAAAAATGGTATGAGTTACATAATTCTATCTTAGGTGGATTTTGTTAGTAGGCTACATAAGAGGAAATATAAGTAGATCTCTAAAAAATGATGTCTTTAATGAAATATTGAATAAATATGTATATACTTTATTTTATATATTACTCGTATATTCAATTATTTGATGAAGCAAGAAACTATTAAGAATTACCATATCTACTCTATTAATGAAGATGAGGTTGAATTTCTATATAACCTTCAAGTTTAGTTAAGTTAAGAAGATGAAAGTGTCTGATATTTTAAAAATCTCCAACTGACTTTATTACGGCTGTAAAACTGAATTCACTACCTCTTTCTAATTTTTCAATTTCAGAAGCTAAAATCTTTTGAATTAAAAATTACATAATTGAAATGCTACTTCACTATCAGCAGTTAATAATAAGTCAGGATGGAATTCACTCTCTGCAGGATCCATCTTTACTAAAATATTAACAGAATGATGTAAAAACTTCATTAATGATTATTAATTATCTTCTACTCTTATTGCATAACCTAGTATTATTTTTTATTTATTTACCTTTCCAATCAACAATCGTACGATCTATGTATTTTTATTCACAACTTTAATAAGATTAGCGATTTTAAAATATTTTCTCTTTAGAGCACTTCTCTAAATAATCTGTCCAAGTATCTGTAATTGTTATATTTGGTGTATAATGTTAATGATAATCCATCCATTATTAAGTTGGTATATCCATTATTCTATACCACAATACTCCTAATGTTAAGATTAATAATAATATTCCAATCACTATTCTTTTTGTTAATATTACACCAAATTCTCCAATTTTAAATGACATCATCTTTTAAAATAGATTAATACTCATACTGAATCCTTTACACCTAACACGTGAAATACTTTTCCATCACCACCAATATCTTCATTACATGCAGAACATCTAAATTCATTTTATTTAAACTACTTATGAATTAAGGTTCTCGTTATTATCATTATTACTGGAATTAACAAACAACTTGGCATCAGTCCAAAAATCAACAAAACTAAAAAACACGTAATATAGCTTATATATCCATTCTTAAAAGTAACTGTTGAAACTGTTGAATTTGAACAAAAAGGACACTTTATTTGTTTTGGTCTTCATCATATTTATATTTACTAATCTCCCAACACTAATTCATTATTAGCTAACATATTCTATATGTTATTTTAATTTTTTTATATTATTAAAATTTAACTTATTACCAAATAATCTAATTGACATATAATCAAATAGATGATAAAAAAATATATTATAATTATTCAATTTAACCTTTTTAACATTGATATTGTATGTTACTCTGTTAAAATTGAAATTGGTAAAGTAATTAATGCTAATCTTGTTCTAATTAATTTATTATTAGTTTTAATGATAATCACCATGTAGAATATAGCATAAGATATTCCAACAAATACTCCAACAATTCCGTAATATAAATATATGTAATTCAAATTTTCATCCAATATTCCATAAATACTTGAGTATATGATATCCAAAAATGTATTGGTTCCATCATTAGTATCTAAAAAATGAGCCAAAACAGCATTTCTAAACTCTTTCATGCTTATTTATTTTAAACATAAATCAAGATCAGGTTAAAATTATTTAAACTCTATTTCATAATCAAAAAATTAATTAAATAATGTATCTAATCTGCTTATTACTCCAACAATACCTTTATTAACATATTCTTAATTATCATCTTATGGTAAGTCAGGTCTACCAAAAGTTTATGTAAATTTTTCTAATCCAAATTCTTCAAAATTACACATTGGTATTTCATCACTCAATTCTAAACAAAAGTCTTCTTAATAGAGGGTAAATAATTACTATTTATCTTCTATCTTAATTTTATTTGACTTTAAAATACTTTCATATATTGAGGTTAAATTTTCTGAATAAATTTTACTTAAATCACTGAATAATTCAGCAATATCATTTGTTTATATAAATGAATCTATTGTTGCTTTATCATAAATTTATTGTTCAATTAAGGTATGATAAACTAATTACTGGGTCTTAAGTATTAAAGCACATGCCATTAAAGTATCTAACTTTTATGTAAATTTAATATAATTTCCAGTTAATTCTTAGGAAGGACCTAAATCAGAAATTTATTAAGAAAATAACAAAAATCCTCCAAATAACATCACAGATATTATCATAAAAATTATGACTAACATAATTAGATAAGATAATAAATTTATTTAAGTGTTATAAATTCTTGAACTTAAAACAACATTAATATTTCTTTTTGTTTATTATTATTTTCTATTAACATTATTGTTTTCCTACTAGTGAATTTTATTTTTATTTATATCAAAATGATTTTTTAAAGCTAAGTCTTTGATAATTCGAGACTATTAGTTCAATAATTCAAAATTTAATGTATTTAGAGATGAATAATTTAATGAATAATAATTTTGTTTTTTCCAACTATATTTTCCACTTTATTAAGTTAATGTTTCTTTAATTAATGAAGCCCGTGCAATCAATTCATTTGCATCACTTTCTTATAATCTTCCTGTTAAAAGCATTAGTTGTTGACTATAATTTTAAATTTGTTTCCAAAAATAAAGTTCAATTATCAAAATGACAGCAATACAAATTACTTCAACTATTACTTAAGTCTACATTTCATCAACCCTAAGATTAGTTTGTGCTAAAAATACAATATTCAAAGATTCAATTAACTCTGACGACATCAAATATAATTAGTTCAAATTATATCTCAATAAAAATAATTAATCGAAATAATCTTTAGTTAATACTGTAGAGAAATCCTTTATTTCGGTTTTTACTATATTTACAACTCTATCCAGGGTTCCTTCAATTAAATTAATAAAATATGGAAATTTAACTTTTTCTGTGTTTCCTTTTAGAAAAGTAAAAGTTTAGGTTGATAACATTCCTCTTTATTCTATTTCAATAAACCCTAAATACATATTATTAATTTCATCATATATTTCACTAGTTGTGTTATATAAATCACTATATGTTTATTCTTTCATAAATTAACTCATGTCAACAATATCTAAAGTTCCCACAATAAGACTCCATGTAAATGAAATAACTTCCAAATAACTTCTGTTTAATATAAAAGGTCCATTTATATCATTTATAGTTAAAGAAGTATCTTAATTACTAATTGTAATAATTACTAAATGAACAGTAATCAATATAATAATAATGATAAAAACACTTAAACTACTAAGTGTTATAAATTTAAGTCCTTTAGTTAAATGAGTAGTACTTTAAAACTTTTTTATTATTTATATTGCTGAATTACCAGAAGTAGCTGAAGTCATACTAGATTTAGATTTTAATGCTTCTAAATCTTCTTCTTCATGATTTTTTCCCTTCATTTTATTTTTTTTCATGATTTCTAAAATATCATTTTTTTTTTCTTTTTCATGATCACTACTAGATTTACCAATATGTTATTATTTTTATTATTTAAGTGAATCATCAATATCAAATTCTTCTTCAGGATCTAATTATAAGTTTTTTCCTTTTTACATAATAGCACTAGCACTATTAAGTTAAATTCCAAGATAATTAAAATCCTAATCTAATTTAACAATTTCTTCTAATTCTCCTTCCTTTTAGTTTGGATTGATGAATTAAGCTCTTTACGATAAAGGACCATAACTCATACTATCTCTGGCAGAATCTAAATTAAATAAACCAACATCTTAATCCTATCTATTTTTTTTTGATGGTCCTAATCTTTCTAAAAGATCTGTCACTCCACAACCAATATCTTTATTTACAGGTACTATTTCAGAATATGGTTATTCTGATTAAATAAATCCAGAGACATTTAATGTTTACTCTTCTCCTTATGTTGTATCTAAGATTTATTATGCTATTACTATGATTATTATTTTGAAGAGAATATTTACTATCATTTGTTTAATAAATTTATGTTTCAGACAATGATTTCCCTATAAGATCTTTCTTCCTTATATCAACAATCTCAAATATAAAAAAGGATCTGTGGTAATTTTCCCTACCAATGCTTTTAAGATTTAATTAAAATTTTATTAAATATTTTTCTGCTGGTTTTCCCTATAATATTTCATATATGTAATACTTCAATGCTTTCTAAATATTATAAAATTTCATTTTAATATTATTTGTTTAATAATGGGATTCCATTATATTAAATTGGCTTTAGAGATTCTTCAGATTGTTTTCTATTTAAATCAATTTAAGCTATTTAATCTTATTAATGTTCTTATAAATCATTTTATTATATTGAAATTGTACCAATTTTCCTTGACAAAGATCCTTCTGACATCTACACCCTTTTGGGCAGATAAGATTTTTAAAAATGACTACTACTATTTGGCATATTTATATTTTATGATTAAAAATTCTAAATCAATTCTATTAGATTCTCTCTAACCTAAAAAATACAAGAATCTTCAATAAATAATCCTTCATAATCTTATGAAACCAGTTAGTTTTTGTATGAATCAATGATCTTAATTAATGATGGGAAAAACATATATATATAGCATTAACTAGTCAATCTTTATAATGTAAATTTTTCATTTTAATTTTAAAAGTAGGCTTAAAAGAAATTTTAAGTACTACCCCAAATTTTACCATCATCTCCAAAAATTAAAAAATCTACTCCTCTTTTCACTTGAGACATACATCCCATTATTACATAATCATCTTAAATTAGAAAATTATTGTCAATCTTTAATTATTATGCTACCAAATAACCTTATCTATCTGAACTAAAAACAATATTATAAGATTAAAATAGTTTAGACTTTGCTTATTATAAATAATCTTCTAATAAATTATCATGTATCATCGATAAAAATGGAGGCATTAACTAATTAATATATTATATTTATTAGAATTCTTTATCATCATAACCAAAGTATTGAGACAATCCTCTCTTATCTTAATTAATTATTTAACCTAAATTTCGAACTAAACTTATCATTATTAAAGCTACTTTATCTTCAACCAATGTAAAGTTTGTGATAACATCAGAAGATAATGTGTGTTCAATATTGAAGATTTCTTATATTAGAAATTCGCATTAAGCTGAATTGTAATAGTCATTCATTATCGAACTATAAAAAATTGAAGCAATTTTTAATTCAAGAACATTGCAATTTGTTCCAATATGTCCAATATTTTCTATGTCGAAAGATAAATTTGATAATAACAATGTTTAAAGAGTTTGTACTTTTTAGCTCAAATTAATTGACTCATCTTAAAATTCATATATTGTTTTGTAACCTTTTATTAATTGTTCCCAAAAATAAATTTTAGCATCCATTAACTTTATTATATTTGGAATGTAAAGTTCTTCAAAAATTATTGATTTACTTATATGTACTATATCCAAAGATTATTTTTCTTATTCTCTATTTTAAGTCTAATAAATATTGGATAACTGTTGTTTTTAAACAGTCTATTGTAAATTATTGTTGATTTACTTCTTCATAAATTTAAAGAAGTAAGATTATTGTTGTTAATTAAAAACATCATATTTTCTAAATTCAACTAAACTTAGTAATGGTTTTTTGCAATAATGAGACAAAAAATTAGTATATATTAGTTATATATCTTCAAAAGAAACTTTTGCATTTTATTTTGCTAATTTTAGTTGACTTTATAAAAATTGAATAATAAATTTTCTTGATGAAAAATCTTAAAAATCCTAATGGTTTATATGTCTATTATTTTATAAGTGATATACAATATAAGTATAATAATAAAATAATTTTTTCTATCTTACTGTTTTTTTTAAATCTTATGATAATTCATAAATTCTTTAGACTAAATCTATAGCTTTGCTTGATGATAAAAGTCTTTAGTGAGATTAATGAAATATTTTTCTCTCAAAAAGAATTTCAGAAAAATAGAATGAAAAAGATCCGATCAACATCACACTTTCTAATATCATACTTTATTTCATTATAGAGTTTTCTGAAAGAATGTTTAGGGTGATTAGTAAAGATATAGAAAAAAGTGTTAAGTATAATTTAAAATTAAATTCATTATTTGGAGGATAGTAGGAATTTAAGATAAAATTATCAATCATTTATAATAAGATCAAACAATTAATGAGAATAAAAAATATATAGATGTTAAAACTATTTGTTTCAAGTAAATATACTGCAAACATAATTGCTTTTAATAAGATATAAAGTACTTAATTGATTGAATACTTACTCTATAAAATAGAAAAAGGCTTAAATGAGAAGGATCTGAAAAGGTAAACACTTATGTATTATGATAATATTGTCAACATTAATCCTGCTAATCCAAGAAAAAATATTGGGTATTAAGAACATTTTAAAGTTTATTATGATTGGAACTTTTAACAAAAAATTTGATTTCCATAAAATAAAAGAAATAAATTACCAATTGATAAATTAATGTGGAGAAAATAAAAATTAGCAACTCTAAACATAAAATGAAGTATTCCATTATTAAATTCTATATTTGGTGAAATTTTTCTAAATAAAGTTAAAATAGAAATAAATATAATAATAGATGACTAAAAGGCAAAAAAGAGTCCTGCGATTATTTAGTGAAGGATTTATTCGTTTATTGAAATGGGTAAAATTAATAAACAATTTAGTACTTGCTTACAGTATTTAAATACTGGATCCCATTAGTAATTCCATAAATTCCAGCCATCATTTGGAAATAATAGCGCTAAAAATTGTAAAGCATAAATTAAAAGCTAAACTTTGAAATATCTATCTGACAATGATGTAGGATTTTTGTAAAAAGCAATTTCACTTAGGACTTCAATTAATAAGTATCCCATTGATAAGGTTAAAATCAATAATAATATTTATCATTTTTATCTAGTTATAATTGAAATGTAATAACAACAAAAATAAAGTATTAACAAAAATTAATTGATTTTATGTAAGTTTATGAAAATAGTAAAAGTAATTAAAGTTATTTAGAATAAGTAAAAAAGAATGGTTTAAATTTAAATTAAATAGATCTGGTTATATTTATAAATGGTAAGCTTAGAAATATAAATTATGTTGTGTGATATTATTTGTATTTATTATTATAAATCATTATTTTGCTTAAAATGCTCTATAATGACTAATAAGAGTTTTGGTTGCACTATTAGCATTAAATCCTGTAAAATCTAAATTATTATGGTTATCAACATTTTTTAAAAGAACTGATCTAACATTTTTAGCAAGTACCTTTCCTAATTCGACACCCCATTAATCAAATGGATTGATTCCCCAAAGAATACTATGTAGAGAAGATATTAATACCCTTCAACAAGAACTCGATGTTCATAGAGTGCTAATAATTATCCGACATTATATGGATTAGCCTCATTTTAGAATAGAATTTATAAACTACATCTATCTCCCGGGAATACTTTATGATGTTATAATTCTTCCTTAACTCCTTCAGCAATAACTTCTTCTTTAGTTTTACCTCTGGCCAAAGCATCAACTTAAGCAAAGTAATTTGACATCAATTCATCATGTTAATCTCTTACAGCTGCTGGATTAATGGCTCCAGTTTCAGCTTAAGATCTAGCATAACCAATAAATTCACAAGGTATAACTTATGAACCTTAATGTATTAATTAGAAAAAGGAATGTTAAGAGTTTGTTCCTGGTTCACCAAAAATAAATGGACAAGCAGATCTCAAATATTAATCATGTTTATCTGGATAAACAAGTGCTGTTTTACCATTACTTTCCATATGAACTTATTAAACATGAGCAGGAAATCTTAATAAACATTAAGCATAAGGAATTAAAGCCAATGCTTAATATTTCTAAATTATATTTATATATATTTATACTTATATACTTGCTCTATACCATCCTAATAATCCTAATAGAACAGGTAAATTCTTATTTACTTATTTTTCATTAACAAGATGTTAATCAATAGAATTAGCTCCATGTAAAACTTATGCTATGTAATCATAACCAAATTAAAGACTTAATGGTAACACTCCAATTGCACTTGTAACACTATATCTACCTCCAACCCAATCCCAAAAACCAAATACTCTCTATTCATTGATTCCGAATTTACCTGTTTCTGCTAAATTTGTAGATACAGCAGTTAAATGTGATTCCAAAATTTCCTTATGTTATTAAAAACTATTACTTTTTCATTTTCATGTCCTAATAATTTGAATTGTTCCAAAATCCAATTTCTACATACTTTTGCATTCATAATTGTTTCTGCTGTTGTAAATGTCTTAGAATTAATTACAAAAATTGTCTCTTCTACATTTAAACCTTATAATGCTCTAATTGTATCTACTGGATCTACATTTGCTAAGAATCTTAATTATCTTCCTTTTGATTTCTATTATCCCTCATTATGTGTTCTTAATGCCTCATAAATGAATTCTATTCCTAAATAACTTCCTCCAATTCCAATTACTACTGTATTCAATAATTATTTCTTTGTGTATCCTAAAAATGTTCCTGATCGAACAGATTCTGTAAATGCTTTAACTCTATTCAAAATTTAATACACATCTGGTACTACATTTTAACCATCTACTATAACTTATTATCCTTCTGGTGTTCTTAATGCTGTATGTAATACTGCTCTATTTTCAGTGGAATTAAATTTGATCTAATTATATATTATAATTCAATACTCCTGATTAGACATCTTTAAGAATTCCAAAAAGATTGGTACTATCAGCTAATTATTGAAATTATCCAATCAATTCAGTATCTACTTTTTCATGAGAATAATCCAATAATATTCCATCATATTAAGCTACCATATGCTTGTTTCTATCTTCATTATCAAGTAAAGTTCTTAAATGGGTTTTAGATAAAACAGTCTCATAATGCTAGGCAATCTTCTATTGTATATCCATTAACAATTATATTAATTTTATTTATCAAAAATCACCTTATTTTTTATAAACTGAATCAATTTAAAATTGTGATGTAATTTTAATATTAATATAAACTGTTTTATGAAGAATATAAATACTGCTAGAAAGGTCAAACTACATATATTTTTATAATCCTGTTTGGCTTTTTTAAACATATTTTACAAAGCTCTAGTTTATTTGAACATTCATAACAACAAAATCTATGTCCACATTCCAAAAAAACCTAAAAATCAATTACAATAATACAGAATTAATATCTTTCAATTAACAGATTTAACATAAATTGAATTCTTACTCTTCTTTTAATCTTTATTCTAATTCATTTACTTAATTTTTCAAGATACTTATAAGTCCATTTTCTTTTGGAATAATAGTTGATTGTATTTCTAATTATGAAATGCTAGATAAGTCACTAAATCTATGATCAAATACTTATATTGAGTACCTTTTAATGATAAAGAATATTAAAATTACATATCATTATTTTTTTTAGTTCCATCATTCCCACCAATTAAATAAATAGTTGTTTCATATGAACATAATTAATGAAATGTTCTTGCTGAAGGAGTGTTACCTGCTGTCTCGATAAACTTCCATTCTTTCAATTCACAATTAAATTCATAGAGATCATTATATCGAGTCATAGCAGCATCAACACCTCCAAATATATATATACTATATCCAATTATAGTACTACTGTGCCTATACCGAGAAGGAGGTTTATTTCTCACTTTCTCCAAATACCAATAATTTGAAGCAAATGAATATGTGTACTAATATTTAATTAATATTGTACAAGTTCATCTAATGTTTTGAAACCATCCCAACCTCCAAAAACATACATTTGATTTTTATAAACTTCTGCAGTATGACCAAATCTTGGAGATGGAATTTATCCATGAGTTTACAATTTGAGCCATTAATTATTCTGGATATCAAAACAATGTAAATCATTAAATCGATTACTACCATCTGCCCCTCCAAATACATATAATTTTTCATTATTAATGACAAGAGACATATCAACTCTAGGTTAAATTTCTCTAGTAGTTCTGATTTAATTCCATTATCTTAACTTTGTATCAAATACATATAAATCATTAAAGTATTCTCCTCTTCTATTAGTATATCCTCCAAAATAATAAATATCATGTTAATGTGCAACTCCTTTACAACCTGATCTTGGAGATGGAGGTATTCCTTTAGGTACAATTTATTCCCATTATTTTTTAAATAGATTATAAGAATGCATATCATTAACAATAGTTGTATCATCTGATCCACAAAATAAATAGAGATTCTCTTAACATTATACTACTGAATGCCCAGTTCTTGGAGTAAACTTTCTAATTTTCATTCATATATTTACATTTCTTAATTAGTTTCAATCTTCCATTCATAATATTTACCTAATTCTAAAAATGAAGTTCCTTCTTCAATATTTTGTACTTCAAATGGAATATCTTATAAGAATTCTTCTCTTTCAACTGTATGACTTCGATAACTCATTAATGATGATTGAGGTTATAGATCGACCAAATTGGCCATCTTAACTTAATCTAAAACTTAATATTTACTTAAGAAAAATTAAGAATTGAGAGATCTTAATAATTTAAACCTCCGATGACTAAAATGTCTTCTCGAGATTAATTCAATAAACATAGCATTGTATGTTACACACGAGGATATGGATGTCTACTTACTTTAGGTAATTCAATCCATTTTAATGTGACTATATTTAATGCATAAAAATTATCATTGCATCTTTTGCCATCGAATGTACATCCTCCAAATATTATTAAATATTCTTTCATAGCCAATACAGCTTAATGTCTAAATATTTACAAAGGATTTTTAATTTCTAATCTTATCCAAGTTCTTAAATCCACTAATAACCAGACATCATCCAATATTATTTATCCATCACTACCTCCTGTTATTATTATTGTGTCTTCATAAACTGTACATTAATGACCAAATCTATGTGCAGGTTCAAATTCTATTTAATTCCATCTAATACTATACATACTTATTTTTACTTATCACTTCCTATTGTGTACGTTTTACAATCATTAAAAATTTTTTTTTATGTCCTTCCACCAATTATTAATACTTAACCTCTATACATACACATACTATGTTCAACTCTCCCTGTTGGAGAGCTTTTTATTTAACGGAATTTCAATTGTACTACATCAATTTCCAAAAATTCATCAAGTAAAATAGTCCCTTCGATATCTATACTTCCACCATAACAATATATTTTCCCTTGATTCATTACAAATTAACTATTATATCTATTGTTCATATACAATTTTCACCTAGCCTTAAATGGAATTCCATTGTATAATCTCCGCCATTTAAAATCAATTAAGCTTAGACTATACAAATCATTCTATTTATAGTTATCAACTATTAAATATAAATTATCCTCATAAAATGTGCAAGGATTTGTTATTTTATTTGGTAATGTTCCTTATAAACGTTGAATTTCCCACTTTAATCCAATTTAAGACATTATATTATTTGATTATAAATTATAGAATAATTTTTAGAACATTTTTACCCAATTTTTTACAAGAATCTACTTCTATTTCTAACATTTACTTTTATATAAATTAAATTTAGTTAACTTAAATTATCATATCAATATTCATATTCGTCTAACAAATTGTAACAATATTCTTTTGGCTCCTTATCTTCAAAATATTCTCTTTCTTCTATCCTTATTTTCAAATTTTAATCTGCTGTTGCCTTTGCATCTACTTCACTCCCTTTCTTAATATTTTATTATTATTTATTACCTATATTACTCCTGATTAAAAAGTTTCCTCTTCAACTTGTGGTTTATTATACATTGAAAGCATTTCACCCCTGCAAATGTCAATTTCTTACTAAGCTTCATTCAATTTAATTTAAAGATCCTCTATTTATTTCTGCAAAAGTTCTCTCTCTTTTTTCAATTCTTCATTTTCTTTTTATATTTATTCTATTTATAATTATTACTTTTCTTTTTCATTTTTCAATTTTTATTATTCTACTGAAATTTCTTCTTTTAATTTATAACTTAGATCAATTTATGTCTGTATCTCTTTTTATTAAATATTTAAATAAGTTCGATTGTTATCTAATTCATTTTTATCAAATTAAAATTATTTGAACTTTTCTTCCAATTCACATATCTCTTAATTCTTATTTTATTTCAAATACTAAAACCTCTATTCTTCTTCTTTTAATTATTTTCTTATTTCTTCTAACTATTCTTATATTATATTTTTTTCATTTTAATATTTTATTATCTCTTATTTAACAATATTCTATTCATTATCGAATTTCTATTTAATCTCTTATTATATAACAATTTCTTGCTTTAATTTTTATAAATTTATTTCATCCTTTTCAATTTTCTCAGTCAATAACTTCAGACTATTATTTTCAATTAAAATTTATTCTTAAATTAATTTGAGTTCATTTGAACTTTTAGTTTACTCTCTAAGTATACCATTCAATTTTTCTTCCATTTCTTTCACATTTTTTTCAATATTTTTTAATTTTTAGGACTCTTGTATTTTTTTTTCCTCTAACTATTCCATTAATTTGTTTTCTTAAATTTCTAAAGCTAGATGCTATTAATCTATTAATTTTTTTTATAGCTCTAATTGTTGTTATTTTAATTCAGATTCTTAATTTAATTATGCTTATCGTTAAAATTCAATATCCAAACTTTTTTATTTTAGTTCTTAATCCATTTTTATCTATTCTATATTCTATTTTTCTAATTTGTTTCTTTCCTCTTGAATTTAATTTTGTTCTCTTTCTCTTTTTTATCTTTCTTTCTACATAACTTCATTATGGTAAAGCTCCTCTCTTTGCTTTTTCTAGATCTCATTTTACATTCTTTTCATCTCTTACACTTATTAAAGACTCTATTTCTTTAAAAACTCTTATTGAGAAAGACCAATTAAAGGTTTACTTTTTGATTTTAAAGAAGAGACACTTTTTTAAGGGGAAAACATTTCTTGACTTGTAATCGCACTACCAAATGTTTTTGTGCTTTATGACTATTGCAACTTTGAATTCTTTTAAGCTTGTACTAATATCAAATGAAGTAGAGGTTTTTTTTTGTCTTCTATTGTTAAATTTAATCTTTTAGCAATTGAATCTCTATTAATTTCTTCCCTGAGATTAGCTTCACTAATTTTTTTGTTTAATCAATACCTTGAAAAAATAGAGTTTGTATAACTCATTTCATAAAATTTTAAAAATTCTTTTATTAGTTCAAGCAATTCTCGACCTGTTTCTAGCTCTTTTATTGACTGAATTCGTTTATTTTCGGTATAAAATGGAGACATTTTTTAAAGGTTGTCCTGAGGATCAACTACATTAAAAACTGAGGCTCTAATTGATGCTCTAATTTTTGCCAATTAACCATTTGTTTCTAAAGTTTACATTATTAGATTTTTCAGCTCTGTCAATTCTTATTGCATCTATTATTTTATTAAAATTTATTTTATTAAGTAGCAATAAATATTTAATTTAGTATATTTCAGCGTTTTGCTTGAAACTTCTTATTAATAAATAAAATAAAATTTTTAACTCTTATTAATCTAGAGAATCTTTTATGAATTATAAAAATAAATCTTTCAGAAAATTTATATACAAAAATATTGCATATTAAAATAAAAACTTTTATAAATTCTTATGATTTCAATAAAAATATCTTAAAATTAAAGAAGTCATTCTAAAATAAGCTAATTTTTAATCAAAATTGTTTTAACTCAATAATTATTTAGTTATCTTCAGAATATAAACTTTATTAATACAAAAATTATTTAAATTTCAGCTTGCATCTATTTATTATTCAAAATAATATATTACTTAATCTAATATTTAAAACAATTTATTTTCTTTTACAAATATTCTCAAAAATTAAATAGAGGGCAAACATAAATAATTTGGAGAAAAAAATACTAAATATATTTTTGAGTAAAAATTTTAGTACATCTAACGAAAAATAATGTTTCATATATTATTGTATATTTTATCAAATCCTGAGTGCAAGTAAAGACCTTTTAAAATAGATAAAATAAATCTACTTTTAATTAGATTGTATACACCTGTCAAGTTTAATTAAGAATTTATGAAATATATTATCTTTAATCTATAATCTATATATTGTTAAATTTCTCTTATTGCAATATTAATGATAAATTTTCTCTCATCAATATTCTATTTGTATTTTTTCTTATTGTAATCCGTGATTTATGTTCAATAATTATTAAAATATTAAATTTATTATTAATGGAAGAATGGACAGAAGATTAGATTTATAAAATAATACTAAAAATAAGTCAGGAGCAATCTGAAAGTTTTATAGATAGCATGGAATATCACTAAAAATTCAATGGGAACAACAGTATATCATCCTATTAAAATAGTTAATGAAATCTTGATGATCGGAATTTAAGAAAAGGAAGAAGTAATAAAAGAAGTTTTACATATGATCAGTATTTATTGAATTAAGCAAGATATTCTATTCTCTAAATTAAATTCACTGAAAGTAGAAAATGAAGATCATATCTCTCAATATGAACATAAAATTATGATATTAAACTAAGAATATGAATAGTGTTTGTCACATATTAAAGAATTAGAGGTTTCAGTATTTTTATATTTAGAATGTGAATGAAAATTAAAATGAACAAAACGAAAAACTCTTTGATTAAATTTAACGAATCGAAGATGAATTATCTAAAGGAAGATTGAAATATACATAAATACAAAATGAGCTAGAAAAAAAAGAAATGTAGTTAAAGGTAATAATTAAACATATGTAGGAAAATGTTGAGTTTATTTAAAATAATGAGTAAATTAAGAATTAGATGAGAAAAAGACAATAAGATTTAGAGGACTTAATTAATCAATTAAAAAATGAAAACTTTTAAAAAGACACTTAAATTGGGAAGCTGATTTCTAAAATTAAAGATTAAGATGATAAACTTTAATTGAAGGATATGGAAATTAAAAGTAGTTTTATTTTTAATTTAGATTATATCAAAGAAAATGAGAAGTAATAACAAGCATCCAATAATGAATAATAATAAACCTAACACGATTCTATAAAAAAAGAAAAAAAAAGAAATATTAATTATATGACTAGAAATAAAAGCAATACAATTCTTTTAAGATCTGAAACTTTACATTAAAGAAGTTAAAGCCAATTTATTGGTTAATTCGATCTTGAATAATTTAAAGATTAATGTGCTGCATCAGTGAAATCTTAAAAATCTGAGAGCGAAGACGATTAGACAGATAAAAAAACATTAAAATAAGAAAATGATGAGTAATAGGAACTTGAAAAATCGATAAATGAATTAAAGGGTAAACTTGAAACAGCAAACAATGAATTATAGATGGCAGAGAATGAAAAGAAATAATTGTAGGCTTAAATAGTTTCATTAACGTCAGAGATTAGTGTTTTTAAGATTAAAGAAAAAAAAATGGCTTTGTAGTAAAAATAATAGGAAAAAAGATTAACAGAATTGTAATCTGGTAAAACCTAGATCTATAATAGAAAAAAATAAATTTTAATTTGAATAAGAGTAATTAGAAATGAGAATGAGTGAAATTTAAAATTAACACCAATAAAAAATGAAATTAATGTCTTCCATGATTAGTGAAAATGATTAACTTGTAAGTTATAATTATGATTAGAAAAAACGATTATCTTTAAATCTAGGAAAAGTTGAAACTTAACAAGATGTAGCAAAAGATATAATAAAATTAAAGAAAGAATATGATGATATGATCATGGAGATGCACAAATAAAATATGGATTTGCAGTAAAAATAACAAATTATTTAGTTTTGTAAATTAAGATCTAATTGAAGAAAACAATAAAACTAATGAATAAATTAAATAATTAGAAGAAAAATAATTAAGTAATTATAAAAAATTAATTAGTATAAAGATGACATTTTAGAAATTTAATAATTAGAAAAGTAGCTAGAAGTTATGGAAAAAGAAATTATGATCTAAAAACAAAGTACTATATATATAAATTAAACAAGTTGTTTTAATGGAAGAATAATAAATAAATGAATATTAAATGAAATAATACATTTAATAATAAATTGTAGATAATGTTAAAATTAAAGTTTATGAAGAATTATAATTAGATAATTAAAATGATAAGGTAGAGAATATGTAAAATTTAGAGATGGAATTAAAAGGTTAATTAGATATATTAGTAAAAACAAATAATGAATTACAAAATGAGGTATAGTAATATTAAAAAATTAAAAATGAACAGCAAAATAATAATTAAGATTATATAGATAAATTGAAAAATAAAAAACAACTTTTAAAGTAGAATATACAGAACTTACATATATAAATAAATGATTTTGAATTGAAAAACAATTAATTATAATGTGAGTTGTAAGAAAAAGAAACATAAAAATAAAAAGAAATTGAAATAATAAAATTAGAAATAGAGAAAGGAGTTCATCATTTAATGGAAAAAACATAATAAATTGAAAGTTTATAATTATTAAATTAAGAACTTGAATTAAAAATTATTTAATTATAATAAGATTTGGAAGTAAAAGAAACATAAAAATAAAAAGAGATAGAAATAATAAAATTAGAAATAGAGAAAGGAGTTCATCATTTAATGGAAAAAACATAATAAATAGAAAGTTTATAAATTTTAAATTAAGAACTTGAATCAAATAATAATTAACTTTAAGAAGAATTGTAAGAAAAAGAAACATAAAAATAAAAAGAGATAGAAATAATAAAATTAGAAATAGAGAAAGGAGTTCATCATTTAATGGAAAAAACATAATAAATAGAAAGTTTATAAATTTTAAATTAAGAACTTGAATCAAATAATAATTAACTTTAAGAAGAATTGTAAGAAAAAGAAACATAAAAATAAAAAGAGATAGAAATAATAAAATTAGAAATAGAGAAAGGAGTTCATCATTTAATGGAAAAAACATAATAAATAGAAAGTTTATAAATTTTAAATTAAGAACTTGAATCAAATAATAATTAACTTTAAGAAGAATTGTAAGAAAAAGAAACATAAAAATAAAAAGAGATAGAAATAATAAAATTAGAAATAGAGAAAGGAGTTCATCATTTAATGGAAAAAACATAATAAATAGAAAGTTTATAAATTTTAAATTAAGAACTTGAATCAAATAATAATTAACTTTAAGAAGAATTGTAAGAAAAAGAAACATAAAAATAAAAAGAGATAGAAATAATAAAATTAGAAATAGAGAAAGGAGTTCATCATTTAATGGAAAAAACATAATAAATAGAAAGTTTATAAATTTTAAATTAAGAACTTGAATCAAATAATAATTAACTTTAAGAAGAATTGTAAGAAAAAGAAACATAAAAATAAAAAGAGATAGAAATAATAAAATTAGAAATAGAGAAAGGAGTTCATCATTTAATGGAAAAAACATAATAAATAGAAAGTTTATAAATTTTAAATTAAGAACTTGAATCAAATAATAATTAACTTTAAGAAGAATTGTAAGAAAAAGAAACATAAAAATAAAAAGAGATAGAAATAATAAAATTAGAAATAGAGAAAGGAGTTCATCATTTAATGGAAAAAACATAATAAATAGAAAGTTTATAAATTTTAAATTAAGAACTTGAATCAAATAATAATTAACTTTAAGAAGAATTGTAAGAAAAAGAAACATAAAAATAAAAAGAGATAGAAATAATAAAATTAGAAATAGAGAAAGGAGTTCATCATTTAATGGAAAAAACATAATAAATAGAAAGTTTATAAATTTTAAATTAAGAACTTGAATCAAATAATAATTAACTTTAAGAAGAATTGACAGAAAAAGAAACATAAAAATAAAAAGAGATAGAAATAATAAAATTAGAAATAGAGAAAGGAGTTCATCATTTAATGGAAAAAACATAATAAATAGAAAGTTTATAATTATTAAATTAAGAACTTTAATCAAAAATTATTTAATTATAATAAGATTTGGAAGAAAAAGAGACATAAAACTAAAAAGAGATTGAAATATTAAAATTAGAAATAGAGAAAGGAGTTCATGATTTATTGGAAAAAACATAATAACTAGATAATCAATAAATTATTATAGAAGAATAGTAATAAAAAAATCATTAATTATTAGAAGAGTTATAAGAAAAAGATATTTAATAATAAAAAGAATTGGAAATTTTATAATTAGATATTTACAAAAATTAATACAATATTCTTTAATAAAATTTAGTTATTTAAACCTATGAATAATAAATTAACAATTAAAATACTTAATTATCTGAATTACTTAATAATACCTTTTATCAAACCTTAGAATAATAGATCTTAAATCAACAATAAGAAATTAGTAATTTGAAGTTATCAATCTAATAGTAAGATGATCATTAAAAAGTTTATGAATAAATTTTAAATAATCGAATAGACTAATTAAAATAAACTAATCTTAACTATGCAACATAAATCTTAACCTTATCTTAAGATAAGGAAAAACTATAGTAAATATTTTTTTTTATTTAGATCTATTTGTTCTTAATTAAAATAAATTGAAGCATATTTATAATAAGAATTACAGAAAATGTAGGAAAAAATAGAAGAACTTTGTATTGAACTTGACAAAGTTCAATAGCCTTCTACTCGATCATCTTCGATTTCATCCTAAAATAAGACTTTTATTTATGAATAATTTTTTAATTTGGTAGATTTATAAATTATTTTAGACTTCTTAATCAGTTTAAATCAATTCAAATCATTAAAATGCATATGATGTTAAATTAAAATCCTATTTCTCTGAAGTTGTAAATTAAGGAATACCTTTCCATAAAGTAACTTTTATTAAATATTAAGTGGGCAAAATGGCTCGAAGATAAATTAAAAGAGGAACTTAATAAGTAGAAAAGATGATTGATTATTTATTAGATTTTTGTAAAAATATTTATTGTTTAATTAAAATTATTCAAAAAATACTAAAATATCAAATCTTTTTTGATTCTGATAGTTCTGACTATAGTAAATAAAAAAATATTATAAAAATTTAACTAATTAGTATTATTTAAATAATTTCATATTTTAAAAAAATTATGTCTCAGTAATTCTTTAGCAGATGGTCTTTCTTTAGGATCAGTTTTTAACATCCATCTTAATAATTCAATAAATGAAGAATGTATATTTATGTCTTAAAGATGAGAAAATGAAATTCCTTATCTCAAATATTGATCTGAAATTACTCTTCCTTTCTAAAAAAGTTTCGAATCTTTTATCATCCATAATGGAAAGGGACCATTTAAATATTCAATCATTAATAAATGTTTTTAGTTATTATTTTTTAATTTGCCAAATAGCTCTTTTTAGAAAAACATTTCATGCATCAAACATCCAAGACACCAAATATCTTGCTTAGAATTCCATTCAAGTCCCAAAATAACTTCAGGAGCTCTATATTCTTCAGTATTAACTAATCCTTTGTAGAATTATCTACCATTAACAACATTTCCAAAATCAATAATCTTAACATTTACTTCATCAAATTATGATTTAAAAAGAATATTTTCTAATTTAATATCTGTATGAAGATATTAAAGTTCATGCATATAATCTATTGCATTCAACAATTACAACATGATAGATTTGATTTATTATTAAGTAAATTTTTTTTTAACTAAGGATTCATATAGAGATGGCCCTAAGGCCTCCATTAGAATACATTGACATTATTTGTGATAAAAAAAATCATACACCTTTACTATATGATGTCTACCAGGATGGTCAATTAATTTAGGGAATAAATTTAAAAATTATACTGCTTAGTACTCCTTTTCGTAATCATGAAATGAGTTTTTAATGATCTATTTGTTAAAAAACAAGTTTACTTTCAACGCACGTTAATTATTTGATTAAACATCTCTTACTTTTATCACTCTTCCAAAGGTTCCTTCATTTATTCTCTCTAAATATTTGTACTTTCCACCTATTATATCACCTTTATCTAAAGAATAACAGGATTCTTCTAAATCAATAATTTAAATCGGTTTAACATGTTTTTCTTTAGAGCGAGATCTTTCGCGATCATCAATTACTATTAAATTTTTTCTCATGAAAAAAATTATTTCTAAAAATAATTAAATCACAAATTATTCATATATATTGCATAAATAAAATTAAAATTTAAATTATTTATTCCAGGTATGAATTAATTGAACGACCATAACCACAATCAATTTTTCTCTATGTTTGACAACTCCATCCCTTGTACAAATTTGTATCTATAATAGAATGTCCAAACTATGATTCAAAGACGAATTATCTTTTGGAGTCAAGAAAAATATTTTTATTTAATTAAGTCTTACAATAAAAAATTTAGTTTATCAAAGACTAAAATATTTTATTGGATAAATAATTAGTTCAGCCTTAAAAGAAATAAAGAAGGAAGGCGACCGATATTTCTAAAATTTATAAATGTACTTAATGTGAAAAATTATATGGTTCAGAAGCATCCTTAAATCTTCACATTAAACTCAAACATCCAATAATTGAATCAGAATCCAAAACATTGATTGAACAAAGCTTTTAAATTTGATTCATTTTTAGTTTTAATTAAGTCTTTTTTTTTTAACAATTTATACTAATTTTATATGTTTTTTATATTTTAAAAATTTAATTTATAAATTTTATTTTCTTTCCCTTAGTATGATTTAAGTTATAATTTCTGAACATATATTTATATTTGGGCTTTTTGAAATAATTCCAAACTTCTTTATCCATTATTGATGATTTATCGAAAGGATCAAGTGTATAGAGAAAATGATTTAAATAGGAATATCATAAATGGTTTTCAAAAAATTTTTTTTTTGGTTTTTATCTTCTATATTATGAGGCAAATAACTATAAATCTAACTCATTTCTTTCAAAAAGATGATTGATCAGATACTTATTTTTTATATGAATTCCTTTAAATTTAATTAAATAATAAATAATTATTTCTCTATTCATAATGGCAGATATTCATTCTTAACGAAAAAGTGTATAAAAAGTATTACTATTTCTTAAACTAGTAAGCTTATATTGATGATCTATTTACAAATGACAATGAGAATGATGATGAAAAAGACATTATTAAAATATATAATATTGCCAAAAAAGAAAGAAAAACTATAGAGGCTCACAAACAACTTTTAGATAATAGAGTTGCTTTATTGAAATAGGAGGAAATACGTACATTAAAAAAAATAGAAGAAACAAGAAAAAAAGCATTAGAAATTTATTATCTAAAGAAAAAAAATGAAGAGAAACTTAAAAAAGTAAGTATTTTATTTTGATTCATAGAAAGAAGAAGAAAAAGAATCACTATAAAAGAAACAAGAATAATAACAGTAAATTAGAAAATAGCAAGAAAAAGAACACTAATTGTTAATTTAGAAACATAGAAACGAAAAAGCACAAAAAGCATTTATTATAAAAGAGCAATCAAAAAAAATTGAATTGAGAAAATAAAATTTTTAGAAATAATCATTAACATCATTGAAAGAAAAAAATTAAATTATTAGAGAATCTAGAGATATTAATAGAGTAAAAGAAAGAATATAAATGGAAAAAAGAGAGGCAATTAAGGATTAATTAGGAAAAAAGTTAGAATCAGAATAAAAACTCAAAGATATTAAATAAAAAGGTAATTTTTTCAATAAAGAATAGAAATTGAATAAATTGAAACCTATGAAATGGATTTGTTGTAAAAGTTGTAAAATACATAATAAATGTAAAAAACAGCCTTTGAAGAATTAGAATCAGCTTTGACGATGACTGCAAAAGAATTTGCTGAAAAGTATCTTTAACCAAAATAAAAGGAGTAATTCAAAATTTTATAAATTAGAGATTAAAATAAGGAAATCTCTAATTTCAATTCAGATGAAGAAGGAGCTGAAAAAGAAAAGGAGCGTCCTCATATTAGTGAACCTTCTTAAGATTAATCTTCTAAAATTTCTATATAATAGATTAATGAGATAAATGATTAAAATCAATAAAATGATAATTTTAAAGATGAGAACAATGATTAAGACGATATTCAGAATAAAAATTAAAAAGATGAAACAAATTTATAGAATTTAAATAATAATCAGTAAGATGAACAAGATCAAAGTTAACATGGAGATTAAAACGATATTCCAAATATTTTAGATTCTCCAAAAAATAAAATTGAGTAGGATTCATAATAATAAGAATAAGAATGAAAAACGTTATTATATTATGATAATAAAAATCAACACTAATACTTCTTTTTTAAATTTGATTAATTGAGTAATTTCCTAAAAAATTTCTTTTAAAATTTTTAATATATATAAAAATAAATCAAATGACTCAATTAAGTTTATAAATTATGATTATAATTATTATAGTATTTATTACTAATTAAGATTAGAATTTAATACTACTAATTAATATTAGAATTTAATACTACTAATTAAGATTAGAATTCAGTTAACCCCCAGGTATAACAATAAAAAGAACTTCTTCCCTTACTTTTGAAATTTTCTAAAACTATCTCTGTTTAATCAAATAGATTCATTCGAGATAATTTTGAAATAATTCCATTTTGTGAAGAATAATTAATAAGTAGATTTTCAAAATGATACATCTCATTATATTCATGAAATTACCTTTTTTCTTTGATTTTATAAATACAACGTTTCAAAATTTAATAGGTCTTTGTAAATATCTTACAAACAAATTTAGTATTAGAAGATTTTAGGATATCTTTAAGAAATTATTGAAAAGTCTTCAAATCATTTATATATTTTGAGCTAAAAACTAAAATAGTTAAAATTTTAAATATTTTCATATTTAGAGAAGAAATATAATTTATAGAAATATAATTTCATAGAATTCAAAAATAAAAAGAAGATACAAGACTATTTCTCAATATTATTGATAAATGATAAAAAAAACAATAGTAAACTTATTTTTTTACTATACCATAATATGGGGAAAGTAAGATAAAGCAAGAATAGAGAGAGTATTGTAAAAGAAAAACTATTAGAGAAATATTAGTTCATGGCACACTAAAAAATTTAATATATACTAGTATAAGCTTAATATTTATAAGCGAAAGTAAAGGGATTATTAGATAAATGCTGATAAAAAGATGTGTATTTAGTTATTAAACCATGAAATTCATCATTCTTTTTTCTCTTCTGCTCTAATTTTCCCCTTTCCATTAGTTAATCTAACATTAAGTTCAGCTGCTCTTCTCACAAGAGTTGCTCTTTTTCTTGATGAAAGATTGTGAGCTAATTCACCTGCAAATGTTCTATTATTTGTTAGTAATAATTCAAGATCTTTTTCATTAGTTATGAGCAATTTTCTAAATCCAGCTTAATCTAAGTATCTAAAATGTGCTAAATTTATAATACCTTGTCTTTTTATCACCTCTATAACCAGCTTTTGGCATAGGTCTATTTCCTCTAAATCTTCTTCTGACTCTATTATCAATACCTCTTGGTCTTCTCCAACTTGGTCTTAATTTATGAGGGTAATCTTCTGATTCAAATCTAACAAATCTCTTTGTTCTCTTGTGAACAATTCTTTTATGAGCAAGGGATTTGACAACCATTTGTTTATAATTAAATAAAAGATTTTAATTCAAATATTCATCATCATTTTAAAAAATTATATTCTAATATTTAAAGGAACATTTGATATATTGATCATTTGCTATAGTGTTCAATTACAATTATAATCATAAACCTAATTCATTTATTACTATAGAATTACTAAAAATAAAAGATTACTATAATATAATTTTTTTATATAATATATTTCTATGATCTAAAACATATTTCAGTTTAAGATAAATTTAAAGATTGTAAAGAACTTAAAGTTTACCTCCAAAATTTCAAAATTTGAATAATTAGATTACCTAACAAATATATTAGTTTGAAAAAATTAAAGAAGATCAAATAGTTTAAATGTACTTCACCAATAAGGTAAATTTAATCATAAATTGTAATTGAAATCATATTTTCACTGCAAAATATTTGAAATTTTTTATTATCGTGCGTTTCTAATTTTTCTTTTATATATTTTTTTTCTTAATATTTTTTAATTTTCACTCCTTTCTTTTTTTGTTAAATTGTTTATTTTCTAATTTATTTTATTTATAACCTACTTTTTGGTTGAATATTTACATTTTAAATTTTTATTGGAATGCTTTATGTATCTTTAGAATAAAAATTTTCTATAGCCTCAAATAATTCATATTTTTTATAGTAAAGGAAATCTGAATCAAGAGTAACAAATAAAATAAGGTCAGAATGAACAGTTTGTCCATTGTAATAATCAGTTATTGTTGTGATATTTACATCGTATTCCACAAGTGATAAAATACTCATTTCCATCTCTAAAATTTGTGTAGAACTAAATTCAAAGTTACATTATGATGCACAATCATCTATATTCATATTAATTTAGGTTTGGCATTCATTAAACTTAATTAAGATATTAAAAATAGCTTACTTTAACTGCAATCATTAAAGAGGCTATTCCTACAAGTTATAAACTATCTTATTGAATCTGGTTTTTAGAAATATAAATTTTTATTAGTATTGAAGCTAATTCTATGGTTTTAGTGTTGAGATTATTTTTCTCAGAAATCTAAAATGATATTAATAACAAACCATAATGATCCAATGGATTAGAATTTCAAGGTATCCTATCTTCTGATGAGAAATTGGTTCAGATATTTTAAGATCTCTCATCCCTAGATAGCCATTGCTGTCGTAATCCATAACTTTTTATAAAATATTATAATTTGAAATATTTACTTCTCAAGAAGTTGGTTTTAAGAAAGAGTTAATTAAAATCGAAATCATATTGCATAAGGTTTAGAAATATAAAAAGGGAACTTTCTACCTTTGATTTTAAAATGACTATTGCATATATATTATTTATTTATTAATGGATAATATAGATAACTAAATTGTGAATATTTTCAAAAATGAAATCTAAATTAAAAGAATTCGCAAGGGTATTACTTAATTATATATATAGAATTAAAATAATTGGAAATTCTAGATAAGAATGATTTCAAAATTTCATTGAAGCAATTGTCTAATAATCTATAAATTATTGTATTCATTTTGTATTAAAATAGGTTGAAATGTAACCAGTTGTACAACTAAACTAAGGGAAACCAATAAAAATTTGTTTATATCTTGATAATAAATTTCCATTTGTTTTTCCAAGAGTTCATGTTCTTAGTCATGTATAAAAGAAAATATCTAATATTAGTTAACTAAACCCACTTTAGCTGATGGAAGAGATTACATAGAAGATGTCTTACACTCACCTTGGAGTCCATCTATTTTATTAAATGAAATCATTCAAAAGTTACCTAAATTTCTCGTAAATCTATGATTCTACTTTATTATTAGGATTAAGTAAGACTTTACAAAGATGATAGAGAACGTTTACTCTCTTTTGGAAAATACCATCAAGAATAGGAATATGAAGGGTAATTAGGATTAGAAGATGTCGAATACTTTTAATGTAAAGAAATTATAAATGGAAAATCTTATTAAAAAATAATCTAATTGAGCAATAGTCATATTTTATTCTTGGAATCTTAAAATAAAGTTTTGATTCTCTGCCATAATTCACCTACAAAAGATTTAGTTAAAGTTGAAAAAATTGATAATAGTGCCTTATTAACATGGAAAAGTGATGATAATTTTAGATAGTAAACTTTTATTCCTTCAAATATTGATCTATTTATGGATTCTATTCTTCTCTATAAAACTGGATCATCAGGAAAAAAAATTTAAGAAGAAGAAGTAACATTATAAAAATTTGAGAATTTTGAAATTTAAAAACTTCTTGCTTAAGTGAGTTAGAATGAAAAATTATTAGAGAAAGAATTAACCATATAGACATTGAATTCATTAATGGACTCATATTAATAAGTAAATATTGTATTAATTAGGCTATTGAATATTATTCTGCAGTTTCTGATGAAGATTTCAAAGAATATGTTAACCGTCTTTAAAATTTACTTGGGAGAGAAGAAGTCTAAAAAATACTATCCAAAAAATTGTGATCATGCAGTTTTTGTATATGAATTATCGTTTAATCCAGTCAACATTTATTAATTTCATTTATAAAAATTACATTTATTTTGATATTTTATTTGATAACTAAGAATAAATTATCATAAAAATAAATTATAACTTGAAATATATAGATTCCAATTTTTATACACAAAATTTCATAATTTATTGTTAGTTCTCTAAATCAAAATTCAGTAACAAAAATAAAAATGGTAAAAAATTTATATAACATTTATGGATTTTAATCCCAATAATTTCTTTCAAATTCTCAAGGTAGTTTTTTTCCTGAAATTTCTAAATGTAAATATGTTATATATTGTTAAAATATAAGTTGTTTAACCCAAATCCCTTAGCTAACATTTTTCACTTTTTATTTTGAGTTAATTATTTTAATATAAATCTTATGAATTTTATTACTTTCTTGATAAGAATATTTAATTATTTTATTCTATTCTAAATTAAAGATTTTCTAATTAATGAAAAATTAACCCATACATTAAATATAATTTTGTACCCTAATTTTAATCAATAGATGATAGATTTTATATAAAATTTTCATTTTTTATGAATAAACTTGAGTAATAATGATTCTCTAAAGAGGATATTTAAAAGTGCAAATTTATTGAAGCTTCCCTAAACTGTTAGTTTAATTTATATCTGTTTCATTTATTTAAACATTACTTGATAGATAAGTACAATCATCAATAGGTAATTATACAACTGTCTTCATTCATTAATAATGATTCAATTTTAAAAAATACTATAATTTTTGAATGTCAAAAATGAAGACAAACTAAATAATAATTTAAAAATGATAAAAATTAATCTAATCACATTAACAATTATCTCTAAAATTAAAATACAAGTAATTTTATAAAACAATAAAAAATATGCAGAAGAAAATGCATAATAAGTCTGTATCCCTTATAATAAACACTATGATTTCCATTATGAAATAACCATATTAGTATAATAATATGAGAAGCAAACTGTATAAAAGCTTTTAATTTTTGCAACCTCTTTAATTTGAGAATTAGAAATTAAATAATTATATAAATTATATACTAATTATAATCAGGACGAAAATCTCTACTGAATTACAAAGCTTATTACAGTAAATAAGCCTACTACAAAGTTTTGAAGAATCTCAAAGGTAATTTTTAAACCATATAGTTTTAAAGGATAGTTTCTACAATCATATTTAATATGTTTTTGTGCATTTTCAAGAGATTCTATTAAACAATCTATTCTTTAATAAATAACTAATGTATCTTTTCCATATTACTGTTTTAAATGATTTACAAAAGATTTATGAATAAAATTTTAAGGTTCTGATAAACAATCTTCAAAATAATATTTTCTCATTCTTTTTACATCTTAACATATAAATTTTAAATTTTCAATTTAAGTATTAAAATCTTCAAAATATTCATTTATTTTAGCAGCACTCATTAAGTAACATGAAACAAATAAAAAATAAATAAAGAAAATAATACCTAATGTAATTAAATAGTAATAATCAATGATAAAATAATCTAAAATAATTTGAAGTACAAAAATTAAACTGACAATACAAAATAGTATTAAAACAGTAAAATAAACTTAATTTCTGATATGATATGAAGCTCCATAATCAAAAGAGATAGATCTTAACATACTCCATGCTTCAATACTTCTTGGACAATTAATATCTATAGTAGGAGTTAATTTAAATTCACAGCACTTAACTCTTTTAGTACTAATTAAATAAAAAACCTGATCTAAAAGAAATATTTTTCTTTTCATATCATCAAGTGCAATTGATAAATAAATAAATATGCAATTAAATTATATAGTTTAGAATATTCCACAAATAACGCTAAGAAGAACTTCAAAAGGTTAATAAAAATAATTGTAACATTAGATAATTTTAGGTGTAACAACTATGATTAGACTAATCATAATTGATGTTAAAAGAATATATTTACGAGTGTTCAATTATTAAAAAGATTCAATAAAATAGGAAATCAGATTGATTCCACTATATGATCCATTTCTAATTGAATCTATTTCAATACTTTGTTCTTAAACAAGTGCTTTTTAGGTTTCTTCCATAGGTTCAACTATGAAATCAAAGTAAAAAAATTGTGTATCAAAATCATGTCTCTTAGCTGATCTAGCAATTTCTAAATACTTAAGTTTTTTAGTTTATTGTGCCCAATCAAATAAAACTGTATCAAATTTAATAGTTTTTTCAGGTAAACGAGATTCTTCATATAATTATATTCTATCCTCATTTAATGTAGAGAATTTAGCTGCTATGATTATAGATCGAGTAAGTAAAGAAAACCAAAGCAATCCCATTTCTAATGATGAGAGCAATCCAAAATAAAAATACATAACAAGAGAAAAAATATGGCCTGCCCATTAGAAATAATGAAATGCAACATCTAATCTAAATGACCAAAATCCTAAATTATACATAAGCATTGGTTTATTTAAAAGAAATATACATGTAAAGGGACCAAAAATATAAAATAACTAATTTACAAATTAAAAATACCAGTTAATACAAATAATATATTGCAAAGTGTTTCATATTGAATTCTGCTTTGTAAGATAAATCTTATTTCTATTTTTAGCATTTAGTTTCATGAAATGGTGTTTCATCAATTGTTGAATTTAATTTAGTAAAAATGATTTGTAATTCAAAATCCTCTTCTGGTTACCTTTAATTATCAATAGGAACTCCTAAGGAACACTTTTCACTATTGCAAATATACCATTTAGAAGGAGCTGGAGAATCTTCTATTTTCTGAGTATTAATTTCTTCCATAATTATATGAATGTAAAGTAAATTTGAATAATATATAAATATAATCACGATAAAAATAATTTTGCTTAATTCTTATAAAGCTATAATTTTAGAATTTTTTCTGGATCATCTTCTTAAAAGTAAACAATTGCTTTTTCAACCCAAAAATCTTTTTTTTTTTTTGAAGGCTGCAAATTCATCATGAAATGAAGCTTAAAAAAATTAGATAAAATATTACTTTTTTAGCATTTTTCACTAAGGCTTTAATAACTGGCATTTCTGTTAAATCTTAAGCTGTTTTACCTGCAACAGTTTTGATAGAAGGATTAGCCTAATATACTAATAAAACTCTAACAGTATCACAATTATTATTTTTGGATGCCAAATGCAAAGGAGTTCGACCCACTAATAATAATATTATAATTTATTACTCATATCTCTAGCATCTAAATCTGCACCATTTTCAACTAATAATTTTATTGCTTCAATTGAATTATTACTAACTGCATGATGTAATGGTGTTTTTTATTAATTATCTCTATCATAAACATGATAACGACAATCTCTTAACATACTTTCAATTTCTCTTAAGTTATCTGCTTTTACTTATCTAAAAAATTCAACACTATTAGGTCTTTCATATGCTTATGATGGGAAAACTTAATTATTTACAACATCATTTAATGTGATATTAAATCTCTTTAATTTATCCATAAAATTTCTAAGAGCTTTCATAACTCTTAATCTTAGATCTGCTTTTGCTTCTTCATCTAATCTTTAAGTCTTTGGGCTTTGTATTCTAACTGATGACTAAGATTTTAGAGTTCTTAGTGTTTTCAATGTTCGATAAGCGGATAATTATGATGGTTATAAGGCCTTTTTATTTTTTCTTACATGATTCATCGTATATTTAACTTCTCTTATATCTTCTCTAAATTTTATTACATTTGCAATCATTCCATTAATTAATTTTTATTCTTCTTTTATTAATTATTCAGTTTATTCTTTCATTCTACCATCTATTTTATCTTAAATTATTCTAATTTATTTTTGAATAATTACTAAAAAAATTAATCCATTTATGATTTTGGAATAAAAACATCAAAATCTTAATTTTCATCTGTTTTCTATCTTTAAGATGCAACTTAATCAATCATCATTTCATGTTTTTAACCATAATTTCTTTTAAATATAATATTATTTTCTTAATTAGGTTTTCTATATTTAGAGAATCTTATTTAATCTATGAATTTATTTTAAAGATTCTCAAATTCACCTTCATCATCAGAAATAAAAAATGCTTTTGACATTTCTTTTGCAGACTATTAAAGAACTTAAGCAGATTTTTCCATTTAAATAATCGATTCGTAACTATTTTTTTCTAACTATCCATTTAAAAAATTTGCCACTATTTTACCAGTTGCACTATGAGATTATTACATGATTGCACATAAAAAGTGGGTCTATTACAATAGTTTCTCTTTAGATTCATCCCCTTTAAGAGGATTTAACTATGCAATACTATTATTATTTAAGTTTCTTAAATTAGTTATTTTATTGACTCTTTTTAAAGGAGGTTTATTAGGAGGCATTTAAATAGTTTCAAGTTTATTTCTATATGATTGACGAACATATTTGTTAAAACTGAATGAAGGATCTGGATCTGAAAAATTAGTTAACATTTTTGGAGAATTAATAGGGGAACAATTCTAACTAATGAAATCTGTATTATTGGATGGACTTATTTATGACTTTTATAACAATGTGGACGTTTTGGATATATTTGGATAACTTATTGTTAGTGTGCTTATTACAATGTAGATGATGTTGTATTTCTAGTTGTTCTATGTTTCTAGGCAGCCTTTAACTCTGATTTTAATTTAGCTTACTCTTATGCAAGCATATTCCCCAATTTAATCATTTTTATAATTATTTTTAAATAATATTAGTTTCTAATTATCATCAATACAATTCATATCTTGAACTAGCACTGCCTGGGGTTTATATTCTAAAATAATATTATATTTTAATACATTGTATGTGGATTAACAATTTGTTAATATTTTTAACTTTGTACAATTGGTTTATTTGGTAGTTTCTTTGCTAATAACTCTAAATCTAAAATGTCTTATTCTTGAATTTCTTCTTCATCTATATATATTTAAAAGTCTCTCCAAAAAAAAGGATTCAGTTTCATTTCTTTTATTACCTCCTCACTACTTTACACTAAATCTTCACTTAATCCCCATAATGATATCTTTCCCTTCTTTCCACCAACTAATAGATATTATCCATCATTAGAGAAATCTAAAGATGTTATACTGAATATTCTATTTATTTTTTCAGCCAATTAACCAGTTCCACATTCATATATTCTAATATTTGTTGGCAACATTTTTTTATTAATTTTTGCATTTTTAGTCAAAAACTCAATCGAAGGTATTTCTATTATTTATTTATCTGATTAATTAATTAATGGTAAATGAGCTATCGCAAAATATAATCCTGATTTATCAATCCTTAAATTTCTTGAAAATGGTGGAACTGTTATTTTTGCTCTTTTCTCTGAGCTTTATACCCTATATATATAAACAAATCCATAATTTGATAAAATTAATATATAATCTTTAGATGGATGTAGATCATATCCAAATATGGTGCCTTCAATTGTATATATGTTTAATGCTAAAGCTGATAATTAAGAATTAGCTTTATCAATTTGATGTCTCCTTACAGAATTATGATTGTAAATAGTGAGTGAATTAAATGATTTATCATTTCTTGGAATGTAAGATGTTGAATATGCTTGTGTATTTACTTTAACAAGATCAAATTCTAATTAAAATAACTTGATTCCAACAAATGAGATATTTTCAAGTTTATCTTCTAACTTCAATACCGGTTTTAATTAATTTTCACAATCTAAGATAATCGTGAATCCATTTTTAAAGGCCACTCCTAAATATTAATAAGCTGGACTGAATTACATCTCTTTTATTCCTAGATTTTAAGTTAAAGCAATTTATCTTCGAAATTAGACATTAATTAATGAAAAAACAAACAATTATCCCTTATTATCTCCAAGGTAGATGTCATCTCTATAATTATCAATAACACAACATTTGATTTTAGTTTAAAATTATCCTATGTAGTATTTATTTATTGAGAATTTGTCACCTCGAGAATTAGAAACTCCAAAAGAACCATCATTAGAACAAGAATAAAATTGATTGCTTTAAATAAGATCCCAAGAGACTGAATTAATTCTACCACCATGACCATTTTATTAATCTAAAATTATACGCTTATTGATATCCATAGTAATTAAGGTGGAATCATTTAAAGCAAAAACAAGAAGTTAATTTGAATGTTTTAATTAAACACAATAGCAAGTATCGTTTGCATGAATTTCTGTTACAAATTTAAGAGTAGATATCTCATATATAAATATTTTACCACTTCTTGTAGATAAATATAAATATTATTCAAAACTGGTTGATGCAGTAAATTCTTAATCTGGAGCTTTCAATTAAGAAATCAAATCTCCATCTGAATTCAATATATATAAATCTCCAGTAACTAATATTAATATGATTAAATTGAGTGATTTATTAGTATCCATATGTTTAATATTCCTTAATGTGATTCTATTAGTGATTTGAACATTATTTTAACCCAAGTTCCAAATAGTTACTTAACCATTACACATTAAACAGATTTTTGTTTTTGGTTTTGTTGGCAAATATGCAAATCCATAGCAAGGATTTAGATTATCTAAATCAGTTATGAAAAGCAGTTTATATTATAGAATATCATAAACTAATATTCGATGACCTGTATTTACTTCAATCAAAATCAATTAATTATTAATATTCTCCATATAAATTTGCACAGTCTTTTTATCTGTGTCAGGTAGATATTCATCAAATGTTCGATTAAAAGTATCGAATTCAGAAATTTATAAATGATTCTTAAATCCCATGCTTACAGATGCAATAAGATTTTATCCACAAAAACAGATTGCTATAATCTAATTCACGTGACCATGCATTTAAACTTTTGAGTTATTTGTAGTATCAAGCAATAATAAACTGTTTCCTTATTCAAAAGCAACTAAATCATTTTTTACATCAAAAGAATGAGTACCTCCAAGAAAATCTATGATCATAGAAAATAAAATTTTATATATGTTTTATTTTTAATATATTTAACTTGGTCAAAAACCTGGTGGTTAATACGATCCAAATTATTATCCTCCATAACCCATAGGAGCTTAACTCATTGTTGAATTTCCAAATCCAGATTGCTATCCAAAGCCTAAATTACTGCTACTCATTTGACTGGGTGGTCCCAACATCAATTATCCTTAATTTAATAAGAAATCTTAAGCAATTGGTAAAGCTTATGATTATTATTATTAAGCAGTTTATATTTCCTAAAAATATAAATATGAATAATACTTTCTTTTCTCTATCTTCATGCTTTTTCTAAACATATTCTATCTTATGAGTTAATTCCCAAGTGATTTAAATGAAATAAGGCATAGCAAACTCCATTAAACCTGATCTCCAAGTCAATTCCATAACTTAATCAGGTTTCAATAAGTCATAACATGTGTAGAGACAAACAGTAAAGAATTCACTCTCTTTATTTTAAATGAAGAATTCTAATAATTCATAAACTAATTTGACATTTTAGGATTCTTATGCTGTTTCAATTGCATCCCTGTACATTTAATCTTATTTACTTAAATTCATTGATAAATCATATTTCTATATCTTTCTATAAAGATAAGCAGCAATTCTTCTGAATTCAACTAATTCATGAGATTAAGTTTTTTATGCCAAAGCTAATTAATCAAAGTTCTCATAATTTTTAACTGATTCTCTAAGATTTTCATAATCTTCAATATCTAAATAAAGTTGATTTAAAGCATCATTGACATCTTTATTATTAGCATTTTGAATTTATTATAAAAATGGTAAAGCAAGAGCCAAATAACCAGTATTCTTCATAAGTTTAACAAATTTGCTTAAATCAATTTTAGATTGAATGCTTCTTAATAAATCATTAATTTATTCAGGTTGTTCTTCAAGATAGAAGAGAATACATTTATAATACAAATCTGTATTAGTAATCTTTTAGAGTAACATAACTAAAACATCATGTGAAAATGCAGTTGGTGAATGTTCAATCATAATATTGATAGCATTATCTGGTTAATCATAATGTTAATGTAAGTAAACAGCTTCACTCCAGAGACACATCTTTTCACAAGTTCTTAAAACTTTTAAGATGTTCATCTTTTAGAAATATTATCTACAATGTTCCATAACTTTCTTTTATTTATAATGACAATAAAGAACTGCCAATTCTGTAAAAATACCAACATGAGCTCTTTACATACCTAAAGCATTTTCTAATAATATCATCATTTCTTCTTATGCATTATATTCTTCATATTATTTAATTAGAGATTCCAACATATCTGGTACAATAATTATGTTTTATGCAGCAATTGATGCATATTTAAATTCTGATGCTTCAACACAAGCAAAACACAATTCTTTCCATGTCTTTGATGTATTAGCTTTTTAAGCAGCCTCTATTGCTTTATTAAATTATTTTAATCTCACTAAACATGATGCTATTCTCGCATTATTCTTAAGAGCTGTGAACATAATCTTTGCTGCTTCATACAATTATTGATCAAAACATCTTTCTCCCACTTTAATTAAATCTGCTGAATTGCTTGATTAAATTAAAGATTCAATATCTAAATTCTTGTCCAATTTTGCATAACAATAANTAAATCATAACATGTGTAGAGACAAACAGTAAAGAATTCACTCTCTTTATTTTAAATGAAGAATTCTAATAATTCATAAACTAATTTGACATTTTAGGATTCTTATGCTGTTTCAATTGCATCCCTGTACATTTAATCTTATTTACTTAAATTCATTGATAAATCATATTTCTATATCTTTCTATAAAGATAAGCAGCAATTCTTCTGAATTCAACTAATTCATGAGATTATGTTTTTTATGCCAAAGCTAATTAATCAAAGTTCTCATAATTTTTAACTGATTCTCTAAGATTTTCATAATCTTCAATATCTAAATAAAGTTGATTTAAAGCATCATTGACATCTTTATTATTAGCATTTTGAATTTATTATAAAAATGGTAAAGCAAGAGCCAAATAACCAGTATTCTTCATAAGTTTAACAAATTTGCTTAAATCAATTTTAGATTGAATGCTTCTTAATAAATCATTAATTTATTCAGGTTGTTCTTCAAGATAGAAGAGAATACATTTATAATACAAATCTGTATTAGTAATCTTTTAGAGTAACATAACTAAAACATCATGTGAAAATGCAGTTGGTGAATGTTCAATCATAATATTGATAGCATTATCTGGTTAATCATAATGTTAATGTAAGTAAACAGCTTCACTCCAGAGACACATCTTTTCACAAGTTCTTAAAACTTTTAAGATGTTCATCTTTTAGAAATATTATCTACAATGTTCCATAACTTTCTTTTATTTATAATGACAATAAAGAACTGCCAATTCTGTAAAAATACCAACATGAGCTCTTTACATACCTAAAGCATTTTCTAATAATATCATCATTTCTTCTTATGCATTATATTCTTCATATTATTTAATTAGAGATTCCAACATATCTGGTACAATAATTATGTTTTATGCAGCAATTGATGCATATTTAAATTCTGATGCTTCAACACAAGCAAAACACAATTCTTTCCATGTCTTTGATGTATTAGCTTTTTAAGCAGCCTCTATTGCTTTATTAAATTATTTTAATCTCACTAAACATGATGCTATTCTCGCATTATTCTTAAGAGCTGTGAACATAATCTTTGCTGCTTCATACAATTATTGATCAAAACATCTTTCTCCCACTTTAATTAAATCTGCTGAATTGCTTGATTAAATTAAAGATTCAATATCTAAATTCTTGTCCAATTTTGCATAACAATAAATTAATGAATTATCAATATTTACATCCTTTACTGTTTATCTACACATTAATAAATATTTAACTAATAATTCATATCTATCCTCTTATTCAGCTACATTTATTATATTTAAAAATGCACTTGAATCATTAGCCTTAATATAACAATCTATAGATTCATTTACTTATCCTTATACATAATAAGCTTCAGCCAATAATGACCATACTTCATTTGAACTAGCATATTAAGCATATTCATGAGCTCTTGGAACATTTCCTAAATTTCTGAGTAATACATTCACTGCATCTATATGTAAATTAAATTTCTTAAAAACTGCAAATGCTTCCTCAAACAATCTGTATTCTTCATTTAAACAATGTTAAGCTATTATTTATGGATCAAATTTATCCAATCTATTTATGTAATCCAAAACCTTGCTTGTATCACTTTGAATTGCTGTAATTATTAATAAATTTTATAATTATTTGTATTACATAAATTCAGGATTATGTAATACTAATTTTTCCAATAACCCTAATAATTCATAAGGAATCTTAGCCAATACAAATGCTTTTACAGCTGCTTACACTTCATCAACATTTTTAGAATCTTGTAATGCTTAAATTACATAATCAATCAAATTTTTTCTATGAGGATTTGTTTCCTACAATACTCCAGCCCATAAATCAACATCTTATCTCTCTACTAGATATTTTGCTTACACTCTGTACATCTCATTTTTATTTGTCAAATTTATTAATTCCTAATCACATTATCCCCAAGCTCTCTTATAAGCTAACACTGCTAATTAAGGATCTCTTTCTTCACAAAATTTACCAACTGCTTTAGCATCATAAAATTGATTATTTATTAAAAATCCATCAGGATCTTAAGATGTATCAATCTTAATTTTAGCTAATGCATTGTGAATAGCAGGAATTTAATTACCTTCTGTCACTCTTGCTTCAAGCCATTATTCTAATACTCTAAGTTTATTTCTTTTCTCAAATTCTTCAACTGTTGGTTCTATTGGGCACATTCCTCGAATGTTATACAATAATTATTTCAAGTAAACCTCATCACATTCTAAATCAATTAATGTACCAAAAACTGCAGGAGCAGCATTTGGATTTACCTTAAAGATATAAATTTCGATATATCTTGTAAATCCATTTTTATATAGATATCTTGTTAATTCATCAACAAATCCATTCATATCGCATAAGAAGATTAATGGTCTTGGATCAGATAATTTTTATTCTTTCAAATAATTTTTAACCTTATCAGCATCATAGCAATCTCCTTTTTCTGTAATAACTCTCTCTAATTCTTTTATTTAATTGCATTTAGCAGCAGCTTCAATGTATTTATAATAGATATCCTTATCAGATGTGGTATTAATTAAAGATCCTAAGAATAAGTAGACTCCTTCAAAGGCACTTACTGATTCAAAGACTTTAATACAAGCTGGGATTGTTAATCTTTAATTATTTTAAACAGCAACATTAACAACAACTTATAAATTTTATCTATTATGTCTTAATAAATCTTAGAGACATTAAAGAGTTAAAGCAGGATCAACTCTAGATAGAAAATTAACAATAAATTCAGGTGGTAGAGCATGAGTATTTAAGATGACTCTTTTAACATCTTTAGGATCTGAATAATTTTCAAGTGCTCTTTGATAGAGACCCTTTTATTCACATAATTAAGCAACTCTAATTCTATCAAATTATGTCCAAATATTCATTTATAAGATAGCATCAGCAACTTAAGCAGCAGCTTATAAATTCAAGCATAAAACTTTAGTTTATAATGGTCCATCTTCAGCTCTGTTGTTCTTCATACATTCAACTAAGAAGGCAGTCATTTCAGGTAATCTTTAGAATTATTCAAAGAGTTCAGCAATTTAATGAACATTGATACCTTAATCTCTTTGATATAAAGATTTAGCCATGGCAAGAGCTTATTCTGGAGATGACATCAACATATTTCTAAGCATAGCCATATAATCTGTAGACACACCAAATTATTATTATAATTGCATAGCTAACTCGATTTATCCTGTTTCCATATAACATTATGCTAATTTTTAATAAGATTTGGATAATTTGTAGATTTGAATAGCTAGATTGACATCATATCTTTTTAAGAGATCTCCTAATTCATCAGATGGTTCTAATTTATTTTAGGCAATCCATTATTCAACAAATTATTTTCTTCCTTATTATAAAATAGGTCCACACAATTCAATAGCTTCAAACTTGTTCAAAGTGCCTTTTTCTAAAAGTGTTTAGAAATAAACAATAAGAGGTTAAGGTTATCCTGGTTATTATTACATTTATTTGAATTTAGCAATACTTTCTGGATTTCTAAGAACAGTTCCAGGTGCACTTGCAGCAATTTTAGCAGCACTCAAAGCATCTCCAGTTAAAATTGCTTTATTAAATTGATCAACAAACATATTTTCTGCTCCTGGAAGTTTATATCTACTAGCTAAACGGAATCCTAATTGAATAACTTCAGGGATATGTCTACATGTATTAATCAAATAGGAAACCAATTAATCATCATTTACAGAGATTGTGTATACTATTCCTTCCTTACCTATGATATGATATTAACCTTGATTAATATTTGGAGCACCTACAAACACATTCTCATTACAGATTCTCTATTTTATTATTTGAATTTATTTATACCTCTCTAAATATCAAACTAGCTGTGCTTAATTCATAAACTGTAAGAAATGAATATTTGCTTATTACATAAATTAATCCATATCTTTGATTAATATGCATTAAGACTGGGAAATCTGCTGGATAATTTGGATCAGTCTAAACTTCAACTTATCTTTTAAATTTTTAGAATCCATTAGGTGGTACTCCTATTTCTGAGATGTGTAATCTACTAGTTGTCTCACCAGACTTTCTTTCCACAAAACAGAATAAACTACTTTTGTAATCATCTGTATGAATTAAAGCATCTCCAAAACAACAACAATGTCCCTCCAATATTTATTACTTTGCTTATTCAATCAAAAATAGTTGAATATGTCCATTTATTGTTCTACCTCCATCTGGTGTTGATATACCATATAATGCACACCATTTCTCATTTCCTTCCAATCCATATCCAATTATTTAAACTGGATTCTCTGATGACAATGCTCCAGATCTTATATATTATTAGTATTAAATATTACCTATCCATTACTTTAACTTATTGTTCATTAGGATTTGTAATATTGATATGATAAACTGCTGTTGGTGTTACATATGCTAACTTTTACAAGTTCACCCATCTCCAAAATATTATTGGTTCATTCAACTCAACATTCTTTATTCTTTATTTCTCATCTAAATTGAAGATTTAGATCACTGTTGAATTTGGCTATTCACCTGCTGCTCTCAAAGCTATGATATTCTTTTCTGGATGCATTATTGCAGAATCTGCTTTGTTTGGCTTACGAGAAATCAATTGTTTTGTCTCAAAATTGAATTGTAACAATTGTGTTTCTCCATTTGGGGCTGTCTCTCTAATGGTTATGTATTTATCTGATTCGAAGTATATTTGTCCAAATTTGAAATTGGTTTGGCTTACACCCAGCTAAGAAAATCTATATGCCTCTTAAACTCTTATTGGTCTCAATGGATTCATAAATAAATAAAAATTTTAATTTCACATCTCCACATCATATCGGTATTTGAATTGAATATTTTATTACCAAATTTAATTATTTATATATAATAGGTATTATCTTATCTTAATTCATTTTATATTAATATTCTCACTATCTCATCTAATATAAGTCTATCTAATTACTTTTAGGAATAAATTCCCTATTTTCATCTATCTAATCTCTTTTCTTCATATTTAGTATAAATTTAAATATATTTTCTAATCCATTACTTTCAATTCTAAATACACAATAATAGAACTTAAAATATCATTAAATTTTAAATTAAATTACTTAATTTTCATGTAATTAATCATTCGATTTCAATCCTTATTTTATCAATATATAAATTAAGAATAGTAATACTTGTATTTTAAATTATCAAAATCTTTTTTGTTATAATCAATTTAAATGTCATTTAGAAATCAAGTATGGATAATAAATAATAATAATCAAAATTTGGTTGACTTTCAATTTTTTTTTCACTGGATTATTTTCTTTTAAATAATTGAAATATTGAGATTAAAAAGGTTTTGACTCTAATTTATGTTTTTACAAAAATATTTCATGTATGAGCAATTTTAAAAATAAATGTAAATTAAAGTAAAATTAAAATCTTTAGATTGATATTGTATGCTATTTTGATGATTTATGATCATAATTTTTATTAATATGAATAAAAGTTTTAAAAGTTATCCTTCCTTTGCTGCCTTCTAATAAGAGCAATCAAAATCAAATAGGTAATATTGATAAGTATAACAGTTTTAACGAAGATTACTCTATGTTTATCATAACTCAGTTTATGATTTGACAGATTTCAAAGATAAACATCCTGGAGGAAGAGGTCCTTTAAATACATATAAAGGCAGAGATTTAGAAAATGTATGTAATTATGTTTAGATTTTAGATATTTTTCAATCCTTCAATACACAAACATAGCTAATCAGCATTATATACATTAGAACGGTATAAATGTGGAATAATAGAGAACAAACCTCTTTAATAATAATGTTAATAATAATAATCCATGTTAGGTTCAAAATCAACTAATGTTTCGTAATCAGTTGTAACAAATAAATCATAAAAAAATACACCATCAAAACTTGATTCTGAAAAAAAGCTTTAATAAAAATCATAATCTGTAAAGCCTAAAGCTCAATATCAAGAAGATCGACTAAATTAATCTATGAGTAAATTAAATCAATCAATGACAAGCAGTGTTAAATCATAATTTTTACTAATTCCTACTTAATAAGAAATATTATTGATATAAAAATAGAAATAGTAGAAACTTATAAAATAGTGGAAACAATCAGAAATTGATGAATTAAAAAGATAACAAGCAGAAGTTGAATAATTGAGAATTGCAAAAAATGACGATAGAAAAACTTAAAGTGAAATTTTAGTTTCTCCTCAAAAAAAAATAACAAATCCTTATTATTCAGCATGGCTTGAAAAATAATAAAGACAGGATTAATAAAAAATAGAAGAATCCAAATATGCTAACATTCTACCAGCTTATTTAACATAATCTAATGATTAAACATTTATTAAATAAGAAGATACTAAATTCTAATAATAATCTTATGATGTTGAAAAAAAGAAATAATATGATTAGAAATTGTCTTAATCAGTCATAGTAGAAAAAACTTAAAAAAAAGTTAATCCCTATTATGAAGAATGGAAGAGGAAATAAAGTTTAAAAAGTTAAGAATAATAAAAAGATTTAATTTTAAAAGAAGTTAATTAATTATCAAAATAACAATCAATTATTTTAGAAGAGAATGAATCCTAAATCTCAGGATAACCATCATCGATGAATAATAGTTTCCAAAGATCATATTCAATGAGTTAAAGAACAATTGTACAAGAGGATCCTTAATTGAGTGTTCCTGTTTTTGCTCCTAAATTTATCTCTCCTATCAAAGCTAAATTTATTATTAGCTCTAGTATGAAAAAGCTATGATGATAAGATAGATGAATTTGAATATATAAAATTTAACTACTATATTTAATAAAGTATTTATATTTAAATATCAAAAACTACTGCAAGGATATTTTTACAAAATAAATATAATTATAATGCTCCCTAAGAATCATTAAAAATCTTATTAGTAATTTCAACAATTTTCAATTTCATCAATTAAAAATCATAAACTACTTTATAAATTGGTTGCAAGTTTTTATAAAAAGTGTAAAATTTGTGGTAATATAGTAAAAGAATACTCTTAAACTTTCATTATTTATATTAGAAATCATTTACATGATAAGAGTTTAGATATACCTACTTTGATTTAAGCATTTTTAACAATGAGAAATTTTTTAATTGATGATGAAAAGATAGTTTTAATCATTTTAAAAATAATTGCTAGACTAAAAAGATTAGATCACTTTTAAATAGTTTTATTCTATTTAGTATTGTTAATTCAAAATGAAAATGTCATCTAAATTATGCTATAAAATTATCAAAAACTTAATTATCATCCTAACTTAAGATTATGTATAATACTTTCATATTTCTAATAATTTATATTAAACAGTTTTTAATAATAAGAAGATCATCTTATCAATCTTTTGATTATATTATAAACTTCCAAATAATAAATACAATTCATTTATTTATCGAAATTTATATTCTAATTTGAATAAATGATGTACAATATCTATCCTGAAATAATTAACAAACTATTAATTTAACTTAAAATAATCCAAAAACTCCATGAAAAATTATTCCTCATTTTTAAAACGGGATTACTAGATATTCAGATAAATCTCTGCAAAAAAAAATATGAAAACATTCCATCTTTATTAAGTCTGAGAGAAGATCTATTTATAAATTATAGAATCTTATTACTGTAAATAAAATTCCTTTAATTTTAAAACCATTCATTTACGATGATAATTTTAAAGGGATGGGCAATATATAAAAATTAATTGAACTGGGGCAGTTACATTTTTATCGAATTTAAATGGTCAAATTTAACTAAAATTTTTCAATAAATTTATGCAATTACTGTATTGTAATTCATCAATAAGGATACTTGTAAATACTTTGAAACTCAAGAAGCCATAGATTTTGATTTTTCATGAGAAAATTAAAACAAGATTCGTTTGGCTTCAAAAATAATAATTTTAAAAATATGATCATTTCATAGATATTAAAAAATATAATATAAAAATAACAATATCTATAAATTAGAATATTATGTCTATAAATTTATATATATATCAAAAATAATGTGAATCAAAAGTAATTGAATTATTATTTGTATTATTATTATTATTATTATTATTGTTATGATTATTATGAATATATTTATTATGATTGTTTTTATTAAAATATTAATTAGATGATTAGAATAATCTAAAAAAGTAATAATATAAATAATAAATTACTTTTAATATGATAATTTAGGTTCAATAGATATTTTAGTAGGAATGTATTTATTTAAAATAGAAGTTTTTCTTTATGCATTTAATATTTTTTTTCTAATTAATTCACTAGTGGCAGTTTATCTTTTTGGAATAGTTTTTTCTGGAATTTTAACAATAATTGATTTAATTTATTTTTTTAAAGTAATTTAATGTAAAGGAGTTGGTATTTTAAATGGAGGATGAAAGAATTATTAAGCTGAATTATGAAAAGATTATTATTATTATTATTATTATTCTTAATTACTTTTTATTATTTTAGATGAAAATGTTCTAATCAATCTTCTATTTGTTGAAATACTAACTTTTCCATCATCTTCCATTTATAATTTTAATATTGAATATGATTGTTTTAAATCATAATCATTACTTACAGAAACATTTATCATTTATTTATTCCCTTTCCCTCTATGTATTAATAATTATTTTGGACTACTTTAAATACTCAAACTAGATTAACTTCTATATTTTTATAATAAAACAGGATCCATTATAAACTACTTTTTTTTCTTATTAAAATTACTATATATATTATTTTTTTTTTATTTATATATTTATATCATTAATTAACTTATAAATAC
>CAJJDN010000017.1:80302-99179 GCA_905182985.1 Paramecium sonneborni | reverse complement strand
GTATTTATAAGTTAATTAATGATATAAATATATAAATAAAAAAAAAATAATATATATAGTAATTTTAATAAGAAAAAAAAGTAGTTTATAATGGATCCTGTTTTATTATAAAAATATAGAAGTTAATCTAGTTTGAGTATTTAAAGTAGTCCAAAATAATTATTAATACATAGAGGGAAAGGGAATAAATAAATGATAAATGTTTCTGTAAGTAATGATTATGATTTAAAACAATCATATTCAATATTAAAATTATAAATGGAAGATGATGGAAAAGTTAGTATTTCAACAAATAGAAGATTGATTAGAACATTTTCATCTAAAATAATAAAAAGTAATTAAGAATAATAATAATAATAATAATAATCTTTTCATAATTCAGCTTAATAATTCTTTCATCCTCCATTTAAAATACCAACTCCTTTACATTAAATTACTTTAAAAAAATAAATTAAATCAATTATTGTTAAAATTCCAGAAAAAACTATTCCAAAAAGATAAACTGCCACTAGTGAATTAATTAGAAAAAAAATATTAAATGCATAAAGAAAAACTTCTATTTTAAATAAATACATTCCTACTAAAATATCTATTGAACCTAAATTATCATATTAAAAGTAATTTATTATTTATATTATTACTTTTTTAGATTATTCTAATCATCTAATTAATATTTTAATAAAAACAATCATAATAAATATATTCATAATAATCATAACAATAATAATAATAATAATAATAATACAAATAATAATTCAATTACTTTTGATTCACATTATTTTTGATATATATATGTTTTTTGAGATTTGCAAAATTTAAATCTAATAACCTTATATGTAAATTATTCATAAATTCATAGCCGATAATGACAAATTCTTTTTCAATTAAGAAATTATTTATTCAAATTTTTATAATCATTGTTAATCTTCATTAAATAATATTAATGATTTTTATTAATTTTTTGCTAATTTTTCGCCATTCATTCCCAAATTTCGAAGCAATCATTAGTAAAATAAAATTTAATTCAACTAGGAATTAAAGTAAGTGGGTAGACTAAAATTTAATTAGAAGGCTTAATTGTAATCAATAATTGGCTAGATATATGAAACTACCTGAAACAAATTTATAATTCACATAGAGTAACACTATATGGTACTTTTAAAGTAGAAAATCTAAAAAAATAAGAAACGGTGTTAATATTGCTGGTTTAAAGTATGTCCATACTAAAATAATGTGGAATACAGGTAAGAAATTAATTTAAATTGAGATAGTCAATTATTATGAGATTAGAATCAGAAAAATTAGAGATAATTTGAGAATGAATAGATTGATCACGCAAAATTATGATCCTTTTAAGCTTATTGATTTAAAGCCATGTAATTTATTATTCAATTTTTAAGAGTAATTTTCATAAAATGGGGAATTGGTTATAAAACAAAATAATGATTTTAATGAAAGAAAGAAAAATAATCAAATTCATTCTAAAAAAAATTGATTAAGGGATTAAATTAAGTCAATAATTATTAAGTTAATATATAAAATACGGAACTATCGGATCAAGAAAATTTATACATAGAAAGTTAATTAGCTTTTATTGTCTCTATTTCAGAAAGTGCATTATCTAATCTTTCTCTTAATGCTTCCATTTCAATACTACAAAGTACTTTTTCATATTAATAATTAACTTTATTAAAATCTTAATATTAATAGTGTAATTTCTAAAATAGTTACATTAAATTTACATGTATTTATTCTTATAAATTTTATTTTTCTTTTGAAATAGCTGCTACTTATTTTGTCAATTAATTAATCGTTTCTTTATTATCTACTAGTTCTTTGTTTCTCAGAGAAGATTAATAATTAAAATTATCTATTTCCTTTTATTACTATTATAGTTTTTAATCTTATCGAATCTTAATTATTTTAATGAATATAATACCTTTTGTTAAGATTATTATGACAAATCATTCAATAGTTATTATCTTTCTTACTAAAGTTACTGTATTTCTCTTGACATCAATTAAAACTTTTAAGTAATATCATCTTAAAATTCTTATTCAAATTTTCCTTGTTTCATTCTTGTTTCAGTTAACTCTTATTCATAATTCTCTCTAATAGATATTATTTGTTATGATTATTAATCATACTTTAATTGTAATTAAGAAATTTGAATATTTAAAGATTTAATTTAATTATCTTTTTCTTATGTAAGAGTTTAAGCTTAATTTAACTAATTGAGCATATCTTATTCTTAAATTGTTTTGGAAAGTTTATCATGATTTTTTTTTTCTTACAATTGATTATTAAGTCTTTTATTAATAGAATTTAAATTATCAATTTCATTTCTTGATTCAATGATTTTAGTTTCATAAATGGAAATTTATGATTAGAGTATTTCTAATTAATTTTAAAGTTCATGATTCTAAGTATCTAATTTTCTAACATCTATACTTAATATTTCTAATTAAGAATTTCTAATTTTTAAATCATCAATTTCATTTTCTCGTAGATTGATAATTTCTTTAAGTTTTTCTAATTCTTATTCATTGACAATTCTTTTTTTCATTATTTCTTATTAAGTTCTCATTTCATCCATATCAATTTTAATTCTTTGATAAAGATTAGTCATTCTAACCAATTCTTTTTATGCTTAATCTTTTTAAGCATTAGCATCAACAATTTATGTTTTTAATTCAAATTAATCCATTTCTAATTAATGACATTTTTTTCTAGTTTTTTCTGTTTCTCTATTTGAATTATCTAATTCTCTTTGTAAATGTTTAAGTTCTTCATTCAATTCATTCATAGATACTTAATAAAATTGTTTTAATTATTATGATTAATTATGCATTTCCATTTTATAATGATTTTCCATATCTTGCATTTATTTAACTTTATCATTTTCACTAATAATAAACTTTTATTTCCATGAATCACTTTCATTTCTAATAACTCTAATTCTATCCTCAACTTCTCTATATAATCTATCCTCACTTTTAGCAGAAGAATATGTTTCTTATGATTATGATTATGGTACTTGGAATTCTGCAACAGAAGTTTATAATTTTAATTCTTTTTATTATGGAAATGTTTAGATATTTTAAATTTGTTAAATAGTTTAAGGAGGTATTTAAGTATTTGGTGTTTATAAAGTACGATAAACAGTTTAACCAGATGGTGGTGCAATATGAGCAGGTGACATATTTAATCGAATGTTATTTGCATGTACAATCTATTCATTTACAGGTACATGAATAGCTTCATAAACAATAGGTTTTAATATAGCTTTCTATTATTGAGGTTAAGACGAAAAAGAATCTTTGTTTGATTAATATGCATTTGGGGAAATTGATCTCATTAATTATTTTATTATTAATTTTATTCTTTAACACATAATTAAGTAATTAATAATTTATAATATATAATATAACTAATTATAAATTATTAATTTGCTTAATTAAAATAATGTCTTATTCTTCAAGGGATTAACAAGAAATAGAGGATTTAGAAGAGCTCTCATATCCAAAATCTCCTAAGTCTAAGAAAATTAAGAAAAATGAATCACTTTCTCCAAAAAAGAATTTTGGACATTGGACTCCTGAAGAACATTAAAAATATTTGAGATTCCTACAAGACCATACAGATATTAAGAAAAACAATAAAATATTTAAATCTATGAGTGATGTAGTTGGAACTAGATCACCTAGTTAGTGTAGGTAAAAATAATATTATTATAGATCTCATCATTAAAAGTTTAATCCATTATCACCAATGGTTCAGAAAAAAAATCTCAAAGTTGAAAATACAACATCAATACCAATATCTACACCTTTACAAGAATAAATTTAATATGAAGATGAAGACCGTCTTAAAAAACAATTAGTCTAACTTATAATTATTGATGAAGATGAACTTATCAATCAACCTTAATAATTTAATTTAGATGATTTTTTCTGAAATGCATTATAGTAAATATTAACAAGATTCACTTGCTTTTTTACATTTAAAATCTTAATTTATATAATATAATTATATTTAACCTATCACCTTTTGATGTCCCTTTATTATATTACTTTAGGCTATAAACTCTTCTTTCTTTAATTTAACACAATCATTATTATTTCTATTATGAAGTAAAAAACTTTCAATGAATTTCTCATTTTATATTTAAATTTAACAGAATTATTTAGGAATTTAAACTGTAATATATAATGCTTCAATCACCAAAAAATGCGATTTCGACAGCTAAATTTTAATAAAAAGTAATGAACTTAGAAACTAACACTTCCTAATTTGATGCAACTTCAACTATAATTTAATCAATGTACTTACAAATAGATGAATTGATTGAAACAATTAAAAAAAGAAACCCAAAACAATTACCATAGTAAAAGACTGAAGATCATAACTTAAATTATCAAAATTAATTAAATATGCTTAAAGCTGATGAAGAATCAACTAATTTATAGTAGTATTATTTGGCAATTGAATCTGAAGAAATATCAAATGCATTATGTGCTCAACCCAATGATTTTATACTTTAATAAGCTTAAATGAAAAAAACTATATAAGCTCTTTAATAAAAAATAAATCAAGCAAAACAAGTAACCTTTTTTTATTTTCTTAGACACTTCATATAACTGATAATGATTATAGAGAACTTGAGACCAAAGCTTAAGCAATATAAGAAAAACAATAAAATTATGCTTCTATCTTATTAAAACTTAAAGAGAAATAGTAGTTAAATGATTCTGTACACAAATTGTTAGATTAAGTAGGTTAATAGTAATGGCTAAAATTAAGATAGTTATTTGATGTTGATATGATTAAGATGGCTATTCCTTTTGAAAGTTTAATTAGACTTTAGCAGCTATTATTGAAAGAATCAGAAAATTTAATACATGTTGGAAAACATTAATGTGTTTTGGAAGAAAAAAAATAATATTTAATAGAAGTATAGCTATAACCAAATTTAATGAATCTAGTTTTGTCTTTTGATCAGATATTGTTAAATATAATCCATTAACCAAAAGATTTATTAATATCTAAACAAGGATTATTAGTTTAAACAGTTAAATGTTTAAATATTCTTCATTAAAACTTTTGTTACATTATTTAAAATTTAACTAAATTAAATTATTCTCAAAAATACTTTGAGGAATTATAAAAGGAATTAATATAAGTTACAACATAGGCTAAAACATTTTCTTATAATAAAAGTTAATCAATGATTGAAATAGATAAAATGAAGAAATAATTGAAAGAAATTTAATCTTAACTACAAAATTCATAAATTATGATTGATAGAAATATAGAAAATGAAGTACAAAATCTCTTAACAATGTATTTAAAAGATAAAGAAATTTTAATGAGAGATATAAAATTTAAGTATGGAAAATAATATCACGATCATATGATTATGGATGTTAGATAAGAATTTAAGAAAATTTGTTTGGGATAATAATTTGACTAGACTTTAAAGATTGAAAATGCTTACATAAGAATGGATGAAATCTAAAAACAAATTATATAAAATAAAGATAAAATAATAGAATTATTAAAATAGTTGAAAGAACATAAATATACTTTTAAAAAAACAAAAACAGAAGATTCATAAATAGACAAAAAAGAATTTCTGTTATAATTATAAAATTTGAAAATAATTTTACTTTAGCTTGAAAATAAAATATAAAAAAAGGCACAAAATAATTCAGAATAACTATTATAAGATTTATAAATAGAGATAAATAAACTAAAAGATTTTATTGATGAAAATTTTGTAGTTTAAAAATAAAGAAGTGACTCAATAGATACAATAAAAAAAACTTAAAAGTTTGAACATGGAAGATCATAGTCTTAAATACCGATAGTTTCAACATTGGGATCAGAAATATGTGTTCCTATATAGAGTCCGAAAAATGTCTAATATCCTGTTCAGAATCCTTAAGAGACTTTTGATTCTTCTGATGATCCAATTTAAATTGTAAAAAAGCCATTTTGTGAATGGAATAGTTATCAATTAAGTTTTAATTAAAATCAATTGAAATCAATATCTGGGATAAGTGGATAAGAATAATCATTTATAACATAAAAAGAAAGCAGTTTGCATGGCTCAATATTGGAAGCTATATAAAGTAATAGAAATAAAAAACCTGAGATTCATTTGATTGTTTTTTTATAATTGAATGAATAAAGTAAAGTATATGATCCAATAAAAAATGAAGATCCAATAAATTATGGTTATAGATTATATAGAATAGATAGCCAATTTAATGTAAAAAAGATTTAAATTATAAAAGATCTTTAGTTCTGAAGAGAATGAGAATATGAATAGTTACTAAAAATTTGAAAAGAGACTTGAAGTGAAAAATGTGATTTTGGTAATGATGAAATGTGATAATAGGATGATTGTAGTTAGAATGCTTTGAAATTTAGAATGATTTATGAACCATAGATGAGAGGAATAGTTTAAGATAGTTTAGCATTAAAACATTTAAATATGTAGCATTTACCATTCAAATTATAAGGAAATTCTGTATTAGTTAATGGATTATGTTTAAATGAGCAAGACTTAATTAAATTATAATTGTTATTTAAGTAATGATGTTATTTTTAAACTATTATTATTAAATTACGTGTTCAGATAATTTTAAATTACGTGTTTAGATGATTATATTATTAATAATTATATTATAATATTTATGGTACTTGCAGAACTTGGAAAATCAATAAATGCAGCACTTTAAAAACTAAATAAGGCTCCAGTTGTAGATGAAGCATTAGTGGATTAAATTTTAGGTGAAATAGCAATGGCTTTATTAAAAGCAGATGTTAATGCGAAATTTATAAAAAAATTAAGAGAAGATGTTAAGATGGAATTTAAATTATGTTAAGAGGAGAATGTTAATCATTAAAAATTGATATAGAAATCAGTAGTAGATGGATTAACAAGAATGTTAGAGAGTGATAGAAAACCATTTTAACCAAAAAAGGGTAAAAATAAATATAAATTATTAATAGGAAAATAAAATGTTATAATGTTTGTTGGTTTATAAGGATCTGGTAAGACAACAACATGTACTAAATATGCATATTATTACTAAAAGAAAGGATGGAAAGTAGCATTAGTATGTGCAGATACATTTAGAGCAGGTGCTTTTGATTAATTAAAATAAAATGCTACGAAAGTGAGAGTACCATTTTATGGGTATCATTTGATATTAAATTTAGATCATATACAGAAGCTGATCCTGTATAGATTGCGTAAGAGGGTGTGAATGTTTTTAAGAAAGAAGCCTTTGAAATAATTATAGTGGATACATCAGGAAGACATAAATAGGAAAATGATTTGTTTGAAGAAATGAAATAAGTAGAAGCAGCAGTTAAACCAGATGATATAGTTTTTGTTATGGATTCTTCAATAGGATAAGCTTGTTTTGATTAAGCATTGGCATTTAAGAAAGCTGTAAATGTAGGATCTGTAATAATTACAAAATTAGATGGTCACGCTAAAGGTGGTGGAGCATTATCAGCTGTAGCAGCGACTGAATCTCCTATTGTATTTATAGGAGAAGGAGAACATTTTGATGATTTAGAATCTTTTGAAGCATCTTCTTTTGTTAGAAGATTATTAGGTTTAGGAGATATTAATAAATTATTTTAATCTGTTAAAGATGTTGTTAATATGAGAGATTAACCATAATTAATTTAAAAATTAAAAGAAGGTAAATTCTCTATCAGAGATTTATAAACATAATTTAACTCTGTTCTCAAATTAGGATCTTTAAATTAATTTATGTCTGCTATTCCAGGAATGGGCAGTTCTGTTTTATCTAAAGGAAATGAAAAAGAATCTATTAAAAGAATTCAAAGATTTTTATGTATCATGAATTCTATGACATCTGAAGAATTAGATGGTGAAGGTATATATATCTATTATAATTTAATAGGAAATTTAAATTTCTGTAGAATTGTTAGAATTGCTAAAGGATCTGGTACATCTATAGAAGAAGTTCATATTTTATTAGATGAACATAAAAAATTATCCAAAGTTGTCGGCAATTTAGCTAAGACTAATTTAGGAGGGAAAAGTATTTTATATTATTAATGTATTTAGGAGGAAATGAATTTGATTAACTTAAAAGAAATCCATAATAAATGATGTAAAAAATGAAAGGAGCTATTGATCCTAGCATGCTTTAAAAATTAGGAGGAATGGAAAATGTTATGAATATGATGAAATAAATGGGATAAATGGATGGAATCTAAGATTTAATGAAATAAATGGGAGGTATGGGAGGAATGCCAGGAACAGGTAAAGGAAAAAGAAGATGATTTCATTATTAAAAATTCTATTTTTAAAAATTTTTATTTCATTTTTTTTGTAGCATTTTTCAAGAATCACAAATTTATTTTATCTCATTATTTTATTATTTATATATTTAATCCTTATTTTATAATTATTACTCTATCAATAAAAAAGCATCATCCACCTTACTTTTAGAATTATATTGATTTATGTGTCTAATTATTTCAATTTAATTATAAAATTATAAGAACAATTATGAATGACTTTCAATAGACACTAGAGGAAAATCAAAATTTAGCAGAGAATTTGTAAATCTAGTAAAATATTGTCATAATTCAATAACTTAGAGAAGGTATTTAGATATTTTATATAGAAATAAAATAGCAAGAGGAGAATTTTATTATAAACAATCAAATACTATAAGATCAAGAAATGCACAATAAAAAAATCCTAATGGCAATAATAATTATTTTATTAATAACAAATATTTTGTTGTTATTATATAAACTAAAAAGTCATTGATTTTGATCTAACTTTTCCTTTATTTTTTATTACAAAATTTTATTCTTTTATTAAAGCATTTCCTATTCATTTTATAATCCTTAATAGTTATTTTGTAAAGATTATAACAACTATGATTATTCATTCGAGTCTGCTTCATAATTATTTAATGGTATTTAATCTAATTTAAGCAATAATCTCTCTATTTCAAATTTTTATGCATCAATTTATTACATCGCTTCATATTCATTTATTTTAGAACAATCATAATACTTTTCTTTTAATTTCTTTAGTCTGAATAATTTCTCATTAGAATGTTTTATTTTATTAAACTCATTTTCATAAATCTAAATTTCTTAATTCTCTACGTAATCTGTTTATATTTAGGTAGTTAGATAAACAGTTTATTTTGATTGTAAATTATTTGGAGGATTTCCAAAAAATTAGCTCCTTAATTTTCAATGAAATTTAGTAATTTTATAAATCTGTGTTTAATAAATTTATATCAATTAAGTTATTACATTTTGTTTGGTATTTTTAATTTTTTAGATTTATTTTATTCTTTTATTTATTGTTTTAGTTATTTCTAATTACTTAATATTGTTATTAAATTCATTTATAAATTTATTGAATAAAGTTTGGAAATTACTCAACTATTTTAACTTAAGTAATTACCTTTTAAAATCAAATATATGTTTTCTATAAATGAAATTTATTATTGGATTTTAGTCTAAAAAAAAAAATTAAATAATAATATAAATTTTAGATGTTTTGAGTTCAAAAGATGAGGTTTTAGCATAAATGAAAATAAATATCATTTAATTTAATAAAGTGATTAATTAGAAATGATGGCATCCATTTCTTCAGACTCAAACTATGATTGCTTTTAAATAATTTTCCCTTCTTATTATAATATTGAAATCACTTATTAACTCTAAATACTTTAATTAGTGCTCACAAAACTAAGTTAAGTTTTTCGTTTTTCCAACAAAGGATTTGTTGAAATTGAAACCTATGAACCTTTAACTATAGTGTCTGGTGTATTATCAGAAGAATCTCTTTCAATTTCCAATTATGTAAATGCTCTACGTTTACATAGATTTCTTAAGTTGGAAAAGAATCTATCTTGTTTTGCTTTAGGATCTGTTTTCATTTTGATATTCAAAGAACTCAAATAATCGACTATTGATAACTCAATTTGGAGATTTTTTTTTTTAAATTCATTATCTTCTTGCTGTACTCTTATGTTTAATTCTAATGATCTTCCTGAATAGCCTCCATAATAATCCTCTTAAAGTTCTATATTAATGCTTGACTAAGATATTCGAGAAAAATTAAGCTCTTTTAAATTAACTGGTTATTACTATTATTCGAGTTCCATAAATATATATTATATTAATGTTATGATGTCAGAAAATATCTAAATTATCTATTAAATCACAAGTAACTTTACATTAATCACGATGTAAAAAAACTCATATTTAAAAATTGATAAGATTAGATATTCATTTATTTATACTTCAATTATAAATTTATACTCTCAAATTGCATAATTTTGTAACAACTACTATCTTAAAAGTTAATAGGTGATTAATAGAATATTAAAAGTTAAATTTATCTTATTGTAACAATAATAATAGTCATCTTAAAATTATCGAATCAAATTTAGATTATTTTTCTCAATAATATCATTGAACTTTCATTGCTATATAGTTTAAAAGCTTCTTTAATATAATAAATAAACATTTGTAGTTATTTTAACTCTTTTTTGTAAGGATAACAAGTTTCTATAAACAAATAAAATTGTACTGAATTTTTATTTATATTAAAAAACCGAAAATTTATTATAATAACTAATTTATATATTATTGATAAACCTCGCTGTTATTTCAAGTTTAATAAGATTTTGTTTAAAAATCTGCCAAATTATAAGGGATTTAAGCTCGAGGAAAAGAATAAGTATTATCAAGGCTAATAGATGAAAATAAAATTTTTAAAAACTTTACCAATTTTTCAAGAATTATAGAATAATTCAGCTTCTCTCATAAAAAATATTATGAAAATTTAGCTTTCTAAAAATAAGTTTTATTATGCTACCAAATATTTTGATAAATAGTTTTAGCTTTTTATAAATATAAACAAAAACATAAAGTTTTTTTACAATTAAAAATTATATTCTCATAATTATAAAATTAAAGTTACCTGAAAATTCTTCTTAAAATACATCGTTCTTATTAAAAACGTGATTAAATTAAAAATTTATTCCTTCTTAATTTTTGTTAAATTTGAACAAATTCTATAAATATGTAATTTAATTATTGATCAATAAACAATTTGTTGAAATAAAATGTAGGATTTCCAATTTATAAAATGCTTTACTTAATTGGTAGACTTTTATAAGTTATGTTATCATCATTTTTTGCGATACTTTTAGAAGTTTTATTTCAAAGTTTAGCATATATCAGTTTTTGAGCTCATAATTGATGCAAATTAAGTTAAAAATTAGAAAATGTCAATCTAAAACTATGAATAAAAATTTTAATTTACATATTTTTATTTTTGGTTCCATAATGCAACTTTTTCAATAATTATAATAGTTGATCATTCCTACTAAAAATTGAGTATATATGAATGTCAAAATAAAAATTTGTAAGATGTTTGATATTCTAAAATAATAATTATTATTCTTAGAAATAAGGTAAAATAATCAAAATTGGTAAATCCTTAAGATATCTTTATTGAAATTATTAATTTTATTTAGAAAATAAAAATAAATTGATAAAAAGCCCAGTTTAAGAATAATTGTGATAAAATATTATAGGTGATTTCAATCGAAAGTGATTCAATTAAATTCTTCAAAATTTAATTTGATAAATTTAATTTATGATAATATCAAAATATTTTGCCAATAATTTTTAATAGTTATTCCTTATTATCTTAGTATTAACAAGATTATAGAGAGAGTATTAAAGTATTTAACTTAAATTGGGTTTTTTGAGAGAAGATTTTAATTTAGAATAAAAGAATAATGCAAATATTATTTGTAAAAGAAATAAGATTTGAAAATTAGAAGAGATAGAGATTGAATGCATAAGATATAAGTGTGTGTATTTGTAAATGATTGATAATAGAATTAGTATATAGGATAATTAATCGTATTATTGAAAATACTATAAAGAGTTTAATATATAAGTAATGAAATTTAAAAAAATAAATTGAAGTATTTAAAGTGTTTAAAATAATGCAAGAATTTGTCGAATTAATTTAGGCAGCATTTTTTGGAAAAGAAAACAATTAGCGTAGTTAAGCAGAATAGTAGCTTGTAAATCTGAAGCATCAATTACCAAATGAGTTTTTTTAAAATTGCAGTTCTGTATTCATATCAACATAATTGGATTCTTAAACAAGAGTAGCAGCAGGGACATTATTACAGAGATGTATAAGTTATGAATAAGGATGGTTAACAATAGGATTAGATGTAAAGAGAAAGATAAAAGATGAGTTATTATCTTAACTAATATCTAGTGATCAAAATATAAAAAAATCAGCAGCAAGCGTAAATGTTGTATAATAATTTAATAGTGTTTATCAGGAATATGTGCAATAGAATTACCAAGATAAGAATGGCCTGAAATCATTAGCATATTAGTATAGAATACTAGACATGAATCGATAGAAATAAAAAAAGCGGCAACTATAACTCTTGGTTATATTTGTGAAGCTTTAAAAAATCAGAAATAATCAATAGATAAAACTGAAAGTGAAAAAGTGTTATATGGAATATGTATGGGCTTATAAGGAGAGAAATAAATAAGGTTAATATCAATAAGAGCATTGAAAGATAGTTTATAATTTATGGATCAAGTTTTGATACAATAATAAGTTAGAGATCATGTGACTAAATTATTGGTAGAATCAGCAATCTCTTAAGATTCTGAAATTAGATTAGCAGCATTAGAATGTTTGATTGATTATACTAAATCAATTTTTGATTATTTAGGTAATACTTCAAATGTAAATTAGAATAATATATTACTGTATTATGGAGTTGTACATAAGAAAGTATCTTTCATAAAGATTTTGCAATTGTTACAATGGAAATATGGTAGAGTATAGCATCTGAAATAAATGAGAGATAAACTGTTAGTAATAGAACAAATTTAGGATTTAGAAAAACTCAGAAAGAAGCTTTATAATTAGTTGCTTAATAATTAATTTAAGCTGTTTTATAAAATCTACTCATTTCAGATGAAGACGAAGAAGATGATGAAGAATAAGGAATATAAGAAGCAGCTTATAAGGCAGCATCTTCTATTAGTGAAGCATTGGGAAATATATGTTATTAACTTTATTTAAGATTTGTTGAAAGTATTTATTTATTCAATTATTTTAGACACACTTTAATCATAAGAATGGTAAAATAGAAAAGCATCATTATTAGCATTTTCATCAATGGTTGAAACAGCTGATGTTTTAGAATTATTTTAATTCTCTAATTCAGCTATTGGTGAATTCATTAAAAAATTAGCTGATTCTCATAAATAAGTGAAATATGCTGCTGGAAGAGTTATTACTAGAATTGCTGAGAATTATCCTTTAGTTATTCTTAAACATTAATTTGCAGATGATTACATTAATTAATTTTCACAATTTTTGTAAGGAAATAATAAATTAACTAAATATTTATTATGGACATTAGTTAATTTAACAGAAGCATTCAGAGATGATACCAATAATTAATTTTGTAAATATTATGATTTTTTAATTACTTAATTTGCTACAGTTATTGGAAGATAAGATTTTTAAGATGGATCCTTACTTGATATAGCTTGGGTTGGTATCATTAATTGTTTATAATGCATAAAAGAACCATAAACAATTAAAAAATATTTATCTGCTTTTGGTTAATAAATGGTAGCAGTTTATTCATAAATTGGATGGTAAAAAGAAGCCAATATATCAGGATTATTATCAGCAATTCATATTTGCTTCTTAAGATTAGTTGTTTTAGGAGATTAATGTGATATTTAATTAATGAATAACTTTTATTCACTTATTGTTGATTATTTTAAAAAAATATAAACTGTAACTTAAGATGGTTTTTATGCAATCAGTGCAATTGCTTAATGTATTATATTTATTCCATTTTTAATAGATAGTAAAATTAATTTTAAATCTCTTCTGGATGATTTTATGCAAAATTACTTAGAAATTGGTTTATAAAAGAAACTTGAAATCGAAACTTTCAAAGGAGCTATTTTATGTTTGGCTGACATTGCAAGATCACTTTAATTTAAAGAATTCAGCAAATACTTGAAAATTTTAGAATATTTGATAGCTTGTGTTAATGTAATTAATTTTATTAAATATAAAGGATTCATAAGTAAATAGAGTAGCTAAGATTGCCTTGTTTATTTGTATTGCTGATATTGTTTTAATAGCAGAGCATGAAGCTGAACCTTACTTTTAAGCTATTTGGTAATTAGTTAAAAGTGGATTCACTGCTTCAATATATTTTACTTAAAATAAGGATATGGCACAATTAGAATATTATGAAAATCTTAATGATGCCTTATTAAATTGTTATTTATGCATGTTACATGCATATAACCTTAATAAAATACCTTATATACCACTCTATTAAACAATTCCTGATTTTTGTATGTTTATATAAGCTACATCTGATAAATCATTAACACCTACAGTGGTATTTAATTAGTATTATTTATTATAGGAATACATTCGTCTAAGTGTGACATGTCTCCTCGATTGTGTGTCTTATTATAAGTAAGTTTAAGGATAAGAGAATATGTCTTAAAAATTACTCACCAGTCCTCTTCTCATTAGTTTATTGGATATGCTCAAACAATATTCAAACTAATCCGAAAACCAATAATTAATTATGCTTGCTAATGATTTGTTCAAATCATTCCAATTGCCTTAATATTTGAATTGAGATCATCATTATATATTATTATGTTTAATTGAAATATGCTGCAATCAATCCCTCAAAGTAGAAGACTCTAAGAATCTATAGTATTATTTATATCCTCATTAGTATTTATTCCTAATTTTTAAATATTTTTCAAAAAAATACAATATGAAAGGAGGTAAATAATAAAAGAACAAATCAATATGGGATACAGTTAAAAATGAAGAAAAAGACTTCTATTTTAACTTTTTAGCTAAAAAATATAGAAATCTCTAAAAGAAACTCAAAGACATTGCAGAGCTTGAAGAATTACAAAAAACAAAAGAATTGAAGCAAGAATAGATTTAAAAGATACAAAATAAAGAGGAAAACAATGAAAAAATCAAAGAATTAGAAGGTCAACTTACAAATTGGCTCAATGCTAAGAAAGAAGCAGAACAATAAGGATCTATAATTACAATTGAAGCATATATTATAATTCTTCAATCTCTTGCCTAAGATCCATAATTACTTACACTTTTAGCTTAAGATCATGAATCTACTCATGAATTAGCTAAAAAATTGTAATCTAAAATAGTTGGCCAATAATTCAAAAAAGATCAACCATGGAAAGGATTGAAAGTATTTAAATTTAACTAAATTTAGTTTGAAAATCAAACATAAGAATAAAATTAATAACCTTAATAAACTTAAGTAGAAAATTAAACAGAAACAGAACAATAATAAGTTCAATAAGTGATTTAATTATTAGAATAATAATAATAAGTCTAAACATAATAACCACCATCAGAAGATGTTTAAGTTTAATTCAAATAAGTAGAATAATAGGAAGTCTAAGAAACTTAAGAACAATAATAATTTACTGAATAACAACCAATTAATGAATAACCATAAGAAGACACTTCAAATTAAATCTAATAACCTAATTAAGATTAAGAGCCTTAAACAAGAGAAGGTTAAAGACATAATTAACATCATGATGATAGAAAAAATTATAGAAAACATTATAATAATAACAATTATGATAGAAGAAACAATTATGATAGACCATACAGAGGAAACAAATAACATTATCATAACAGAGACAGAAATTATTAATAAGATTAACTCTGGGAAGAAAAAGTTGACAAATAGACTACTTAAAATTAAGAAGAATAATAATAAGAAGAAGATGATTACATTACAGTTAGAAGCAAGTATTGTCTATTTTTATTGTATTTAGAAAACCATAAAAACCATAGAGAGGAGGATAGAAAAATTATGATAATAGAAATAATAACAGAAATTACGATAACAATCCATAAAGAAGATAGAAAAACAATGACGAAGTTGATTCATGAGAGTATTTTAAATATATATATATATATTTATGTATCATAATCAAATTTACAGTGATTCCATTAACTTCTATCTTTGCAATTTAATCTATTAAACTAAAGCAGAGTATTATATACAAATATATTTTTTTTAAACTTCAATTTCTGATTAATAGTCTATTAATGTTTTTGACATCTTTTTGAAGTTTCCTTCATCCCAATTTTAAAAATAAGCTTATAGAGTTTATTATAATTCATTAAAATTTGAGCTATCTTGTAAATTAAAATTTGCGCCTGTTTAATTATAGATATGCTAAAGCAATTTAGTTGATAAAATCGTAAAGTCTCTAATTTATTTCATTAATTATTCGAAATTTTAGCGCAGAACAATGACTTAGTCATTTTCAGAATTTTTATTTAAAAGGGTTATTTAATGATTTAATGATTAAATAGTCTCTTCTTAACTTTTTTTTTCTTAGGTAAGCAATAAAATTTATTTATCTAAATGCTAAAAAGATTGTAAAGTATTTTCATATTCATTAAGTTATTATTTTGTTAGTTTTGAATATTCCTAATATTCTAATTAGGAATCATTTAACTTTTTTTCTAATTATAAGTTTTAATCATTTAATTCTTACATTTTTAGACTAACTAAGGATATCAATTCTTCATTTGATTATTTTTTTATATCTGTTATGATAAATTTAATATTTTTTTCTAAATTATCAAAATGCTCTTAATATTCACAATTAGTAAAATTAATTTAGGCTTGATTGTCTTAGAGATTTTAAATAATTTTATCCTTTTCTAATATTTGGTTTTATAAGTTAAATTTTAAGTGATAATAATGATTAATCAATTCCATACTTTAATCATAATCCTTAATATCAGTATTTAAAAAATTTTCAATATCATTTTTGATAATATCCAATAATAATGAGTATTCCTCACATTATTTTTGAAAAATAATGGGATCAATAGCTTTTTCATTAATATTTTATTGTTCGGATTTTCTTGTTTTGGGAATTGAAGGTCTTATTAAATAAGTAGCTTCTGATCTAGTTCTTTAATGCTTACTTTCACTACCTTAGAGTAAATATTGATTCTAATATTCAGGTACCTAATCAGATATGTTAAAGTTGAGTTGTTAAATATATTTTCCTTAAAAATCTAAGAGACTTGATTTAATTTCACTATAAGATTCATGAAGAGACTAATTATTAAGATCCATTTCAAGTTTAGCTAAATTGTCAAATATTTGCTGAAAATAACAATTATCTTGTTTGATACTTTAATTGTTTAAACTAAAACTAAGTTCATTATTTTTTTATTGTTAATCTGCATAATAATGATTTGTTGTTAATTCAGCTTTGAAATAATTTACTTCTTATTGTTTTTATTGAGATTATTAAAAAGAAGGTGAAACTTGAAATGAAGTAATTTGTTGCATATCTGTACCATCTTTTGATGGTGTTTATTTAGAAAGGCCTGACAATAAATTATCTTCATTTTCAAATTCCATTGAATTATTTTAGTGCATATATAATTAAACAATTTATTAAATATTAATTCATAAATTTTGAAGTTAATAAATGAGAATTAAAGAAGAAAAAAATGATTGAAAAAGAAAAGTTTAAATTTAAACTTATTTATCTATTAACAAATCAATCTCCTTTTAATTTAAGATACTCGTCCCTTTCTTATTGCTCTAATGATTTTCTAAATAATTCTAATTTAACCCTTTTAGCATCTGATTTATCTTTCTTTTCTTATTTATTGCCATAAATGCATAACGATGTTAAAACTACAATAAAAGCAACAACCACATAAACAGGAACCTATTAAATATTACAATTAGATTACCATTTTTAATGAGAATATTCTTCTTAACCATTTTTTAAAGTGATCAATTTCTTTTGGAGTGTCATAAGGTTCTAGATGAAGATATTTCTTTTCATCAACAAATTAAGTAAAATTACCAATGTTTGTAGATTCTAATGATTGAATAGAGATTTACCATTATAAAAATACATCTTATTATCAGTATCAAAAAATACAAAGGTTGGATATTTAGTTATACCGATCCTATCACCAATAAGTTCTTAATTATATCTTTATTATATATATATTCTTACGTGTCAATAGCTCCAATATTTATTGTACCATTATAAGTAGTTACCATTTCCTCCCAAATTTTAACTATTCTATGACATCCTTTACACCATGGAGCCCAAAAGAAAATAAACCATGGTTTTTCTAATCCCTCATTACCTAAATGTGTTATTGCATCCCAATTGTTATCATTTAGCATTATTACTGGCGTCTTTTTTGGAAATTCCAGGTCTGGCATATCCTATGTACTACATAGTACTAAAATCACTAAAAGAAGCTTAAATTTCATTATTTTATATTTTATTTTATTATTTCTAAATAATATATTTCATTCTCTTGTTGCAATAAAATAATTATTTGCTTATTCTTTGGCATTGTTTGTCCAGGCTATCTATCAATTGTTATTTATTATTTTTATACCTCAGCTAATAACACTGTACCAGCTAAAGCTAAACAGATTGGAGCAGCATATGTGACTCTTTTTGGTGTATATACTGGGGCATAATGTTCTATGTATGATAATCTTGGTGCCTTTGTATAAATCAAATGGCTCAATAATATAAATATTCATATACTCAATATATTAAACTGATCTCCCAATCAATGTTTTATTTGTAAAGTTTGTGAATGTCAAACCAGCTGCTGTCACTGTAGAGCAAATTGATTTGTAGAGTTTGAATGAGTTTGGATTCATTATTATTTAGATAT